>JAADYU020041778.1:0-10149 GCA_011763375.2 Heteractis magnifica
CTCTATTATTAAACTTACAGCTGTTCGGTATATGGACGCAATCTATAAATAACGACGCTAAGTGGAATATCGATACATCTTCAGTTCTGACGGACTTTAGTCAGGAAGAGAAAACATCATCACATCCTAAGACCAAAACCAGCGCATGTATGCGATCCTTTTTTACCGTGTTCTACTCATGAAATTACAATAAGCATAAGTTCGATAACAGGTGGTTAGTAATATATATGTATGGGTTTATCAGTAACTGTAGCCTTAACCTATTGAGTGAATCGACTACTAGATAAATATTAACTGAAACCCCTGGGGAAGCAGCTCGATGAATAGGTATTAGGTGGCCCTGGTGCTTTGGAAAAGTGTAAAAAAGTTTTGTTTTATTTTCCCAGGAGACAAAACACAATGGGAAGAGAACAAAAGAGTTAGGAGGCCTGGCAATAGGGTCACCGTACCTTGATGAAAAAGGGGCCTCAGACCACTTCAGTGGGCGGGTACAGCAGCATTTTTCTCCATCTCTTTCCATCTCTCTCTCTCTCTCTCTTAACCATCAATTTTCAGTTATCGAACCCCGAAACAACCTCTGGGCTGATCTAAGTCAGTGCACGGCTAACTCACAGATCGATCGCGAATTGGAATCATAGTGTGTTGGGTGTTGAAGAGGGAGGAAAACCGGAGAACCAAGGAAGAGACCCAACAAGAACTAAACTCATGTGAAATGCCGAGTCCAGGAATCGAACCCAAAACCTCAGAGATGAGAAGCGAGTGCGCTACCGCTACGCCACCCTTGACTCCCAAGGATATTGAGTCCGCCTCGGGTATTTATTGAGAATTACTGAGTATCACTGAAACGGGGTTGTTTCCATTCATCCGTCCGTGTAATTTGTTCCGTTGGGAAACGTGAAAAAACTTCAAATCAAGGCAAGCCTTTTTCTTTTAATACTGTAAGACTAACCTGAACGCAGTTTTTAGGAGATACGCTTGAGTCTTAGTTGAACCAATCAATGCCGCATAAGCCGCCTTTGGACACCGTTATATTATTGTCGCGAATGCATGTTGATGGCATATTCCTGTTTTTCATACACATGACTTGCTGACGTTTATTCAAACAGCCATGCGCTCTAACTAACTGATTTTGATAGTTAGATCAACGGTTCCAGTTGCCGCACCCGCGCTTCCTTAACATTTTGACTTTCCGAAAAGGTTTTCTTGTGGGCGTGCCTCCTAAAATGATTTTACCGATCGGAAAACGCTATATCAATGCGCTTTATTGGAGTACCTTTTCCTAATTTTTTTTAAAATCCATACTGTTATTGAAAATTTGAAACTTAAAAACTTTTTACCATTCAATTCAAAACATATCTAATAAACTTACACCTGTTAGTGATGGACATATATAAAAATTAAAAGAAAACTTTTAACGTATATATTGTGAATACACAAAATTATTATTAATATCCAAAATAGGAAGTGAGAATAAAAAAACACCGCTGTGTAGTTGCTTACCAGATGTAGAACCGACGATTCGATTGTGGACCACGATGAAAAAACGACAGACAGTAAAAGCGCTACACGTCCGCATTCCTTAGATCGATTATTGCTATGAGTTTTGTACTCTAGTCATCACCGACTGCCGCTGTTGACCAACGTTTTGTTATGATGGATTTGTTTTGGTTTCGAACCAGCTGAGTTCAATGGAGTTAATCATTTTTCTAGTCAATTATTCACCTCTCTCTGAGACCCAAATTAAGAAAAACGGCTGGATACAGGCGTAGTTCACAGGCAGCCGTGATGCTTATTTACTCTAAGGCACAGAAGAAACCGTTCATCTATTGCTTTGAAAGAGCCGATTGAGATAAAACAACAGGACGGGTGTTTGCAAGAACCGATGATCACTTAAGTATTTTTTATTTCGGTATTTCTAGAAAAGGTCCGCTTAAGTTTTTGGCTTCACAGAGGGCTGGCAATTGGAGCACTTGGTCCAATTTGAGTTTTGAAAGAGGCTGACTCTAGAGGTTTGGTTTCGGTTGCTCTGAAAAACACGAGCAATTCAAAAGACACCGACGAATGGAAAACGCAGCGGGTGGGTACCACCAAATTGTCTTCACTTCTCCCTACATGCGAATGAAACATATACTGCCGGTGTCATGGCAGTGGACGATTTTAATCGATAGTGTGAATGAAAATGTGGAGTAATGGGCCATAACAAATGGATTATACGCCTAGACTTGCTGTCATGGTAACAGTATCTGTTAGGAAAATGGATTGTCGTTAAGCAGCTCAGAATTTAGAATGTTAGAGAAATTTTGTTACCCGAATTTTTGTACGTAAACTTCTGGAGCCGTGAGTTGCATGATCCTTTCGGCTTTCTTTAAGGAAGATTTCCAAAATAAATGATAATGCGGTCTCCCAGCTTTACCCCCAAGAAGGCTTATCAGATTTAACGCGCCGTAGTGAGAATTTCATAATACGGACGCGCACGTATCAAGGTTGTGTGGTTTGAGTATGTGATAAATGGTTACGGTCATCGAAAAGTGGGCGTTCTCGTGGAGGGGTCTCGGGGAAGAACGCTTTAAGCGTTAATAACTGGCGAACTTGCTGAAATTAAAAACGCAAATCCGTCAATTGAAAATAAGAGAAGCAAAATAAGTTGAGATTTTGTCGAGAGGAAATTAATGATCATATAAGTACATTCAAGTTGTATTACAAATAGTTTATCTTCTTATGTGAGTCCGTTTTAGTGAGTCAGGAAAAAGAACGAGACTGACGAAATTGAGCATGCCATTTTTACACGAGTCACCTTGTTCATTTTACATAATGTGACATTATTCATAGTCTTACACTGAGTCAGAAAACTAGTTTACTATTTAGTTTTCTGTGAGGGTCCTGAAGGAGTAAAAGGAGGATCGGGATTTGTCTATTTTGTCCTGGGAGAAATAGGATTTGGGCCACTGAGAATGTGGAAAAAGCGACAAAATGGGAATGGCAAATGTTTCTAAAGAAAGGAGTTTGGGATTTGGACGCTGGGAAGTGGGGTTTGTAAAAAGAATTGAGCTGGGAAATGGGATTGGTACGCCCCAACGCCCAAAGGATTACTCACAAGGCTTTCGGACTTCTTCCATTCTCCATAAGTACCAAGATTTTACGACCTGCAGGCATGTTAAGATAATCCAAAGCAGTATATAAAACAGATTTTGTGTGGCCGTGGAAAAAAGCATGGTAACGGACGCGGCGTACCATGCATGACTGTGACTTCATCATGTCCCTGCATTCTTCAATGACCACCACGTGCTGTGATTGGTTCGTACATTGGATATCTGTCAGTTATACCTTGACCACGCGGGGATACGCATTACGAAATATTTTCCAAAAACCTGGGCCATTAAGTACTTTCCATCAAACTGAGAAATTCGCTTGGAGACAAAAATGCGGTGTTTCGTCGGGATTTGGTTTAACTAATGCATGCAGTATTTCAACTCCCATTCATGGGATGTATAAGACCGTTGTCTGTCTCAAGACGATGAATTTTCCACAGTTTTTTTGTTTGTTTTTTTTTTTCTTTTTAATTTTAGCTTTAACTGAACTGAATGTGATTAGCTAGCTCAAACCGTTTAACCACTGCTATGAAAATTAGATCAAAAATATGCTACAATTAATCCACCCCACCCTTCTCAATGTGGAAAAGATCAAGTAATTTTTACAGCCACAGAGACAAAGCCTTTCGTATCCAGGCGCGCAATGCATTATCGTTTGTCTAAAAGAAAAATTATCCATAACAATTCGTATTTCGAAAAATGTTTAAAGTTCTTAGTGTAGTCCTTTTTAAGGTATTCCGAGATCTAGATGGACTATCATCCTAACGGAAAGGCTCTCACGCGTCCTGCTCTGCCAATTTTGATTGGGACAACACTTCATACTTCAGTTCCCTTTTTTTATCATTAATGGGCGATGTTCTTTCATATTTTATTGGAGTTCATGCAAAGTCATATTCACCACAAAAATAAGGTCAATTGGTTTATTTGTACCATCCAACGTGGCCATGCATGTATGTCGTTCTCTTGGGAAGTTGATGACTACGTTCGGCGTTGGCTTTAGTTTCGTGCCACTTGGCTTCTGACTCAGTAGTCATCAGATTCTGCCGACTGGCATCGCTGGAGCAATCGGTATCCTTACATTAGTGGTATGCTTGTGGTTTAATCGCGAACCAATAACATGGAGTAACTCTCCAATCCAGCTTTCCTTTGTATGGTGTAGCATGTGCTTTAAATACCCGTAAAACGTAGCACCTACTGAGGTCGCAAGCTGGTGTAAGATCAAGGCAGTTGCTTCTAGAGATAATGACCATTATTACTTGCGCATAAAGTAGTGTTATAAGGTAAGTATCATCTACCCAAAAAAGGATCTTATAATTACAATTACCTTTTTCCTGGTCCCCAGAGAGTTTAAGGCCGTGATGCCTGGCCGTGATGTTACACGAGACGATTCGCATAACGATTTTTCGCGCAACAACCTCAAAACTTAAAGAATCTCAAAACTAGTGTAAGAATTCCGCTCTCAGAGTTCTTTATCCACATCCCACATGTCATGAATGAGGTTTGAATGGCTGAATGAGTTTTAATTGAGAGGCGGCCATGAAGTACACCTCATTTGGTCATGAACTCAGTCACCGTTCAACGTGCGAAAAAATGAACTATTACGTATGACTGTGTTCGTAACTTTAATCTACTCATTTTGGTTTGTTAAAATCTAAAATTGTTTGTGTTTAATTATACAATGATTCTGTACTATTGAATTTCCATTCTTCTTTCAACTAAGAGAACACTAAATAAAACCTTAGCATAATCATGGAATCGCAACAACTTCTAATAACTGACAATGCAGCCTATAGACCTTTCTCACGCGGCAACCATGTTGACTGAAACAATACGTTTTTTGCCCGGTGAGCCTCGTTTTCATTCACTTGAAAACGAGGTTAGCCGGGTATAAACAAGGGTTTTATTCTCATGGGAATAAATATAGCTGCCGCGTGAGAAAGGTCTATACTGCCGATAATGATATAGCACTATACGTTAGCCCTGGCCAAAGTTTACGGTCGGGTTACACGCGGGTTACCAACGTTTGGTAACCCGAGGACTTTTCTTACTTGTTATGAGGAATTTAAGGTTTTAGAAAAGAAACTGACTGATACAGTTGAAAGGCGTATTGCACATGTTCAGGGATGTAAACCTGTTTGCCTTTTCTCTCCATTTCCTATTTCAGACCATGTGCCATCTTGAGAATAGAATCATTTTATCTATGCCCATTTATATACACAGGGTTCGTACTACTAGAAATTATAAAATTCTATGACCCTTAACTTTAAAATTTCATGTCAAACAACTAGAGTTGAGAGTTTTCCAGGAGTTGGTGCCAAAATTAAAATTTTCCAGGAGCTTTCCAGGGCCCTCGGAAAAATTTTCGAAATTTAAGGAGTTTTCCAGGAGCAGTGCAGACCCTGTAAACATTCCCAAGCATTACAAATAAATAATACTCAAGGGAATGACATGTCCGAAATGGCTATTAGCAATGAAACACCAACACCTCATATCAGATAAGACTTTTTATCCTACGGGATATTATTATTACTCCTGTTTTAAAAATCTATCGCAGGGCTGTAGCCACAAGTAAGGTTGGTCCGCGGTTTCAACCTGACCAATTCTAGGAACAAAAAGGTTTAATGTCCATTTTCAACCTGAATCACTTTTAGAAACAACAAGTTTTAATAATTTTCGAGATTTTGAAAACCGGACCACTCACGAGATTGTGGCTACGGCCCTGCTATCGACTAAAAACATAGTCAAAAAGATTACTACTATGCTGCTTATGCCAGACTGTCATTATAAAACTCGGACGAGTCATTAAAACATCCACTGGGACTACAAGGACTTTCGGGACTTCTGGCGTTTCTGAACTTGTGCACAAGAGCCACGTTGAACAATGGGTATTGATCTGGGGTTCTCTTAGCTTCTCGTTGTTGCTTGCTGAATTGGTAAGGTGTGGTCATGTCATCAGTATTGCTGAGTGGTATGTAAGAAGATACATGCATAGATCAGGCCTGTGAACTGGGGTGGCAGTGGTGGATTTAGGGGGAAGTTCCCTTCTGCACTACTTTAGACACCCCCATAAAGACAGGAAAGCAAGAGTGCCCTTCAAACTATTAAAGTGTCTCTTTCATGGGTGCACCCTGCCCTAGAAGATAATCCTGGATATGCCCCTGGGTGGTGAGGACAGGGGTGCTGTGGATTTACACATTTAAAGCAAATGGTTTTGTTTTTACAGTTGTAAAACCACTGTAAATTCGTCTTGCACTCTAGTACTAAACCATTCACCAAGCAACTTTCAACACTGCTTGATCTTAACCTCAGTAGAGTCATCAGTGGCTTAGGGACTAATCATTACCTATGGCCTAGGGGATAGGAAAATTCCTTGGACCCTTCCCCCCAGTTCTCGTAATAAATTGTTATGTTAGCTTTTTTCATTCCCTTAGTCAATCCCTTGAATGTTATTAAAGATTTAGGGTGATGGCAGATAATAATCATATTGCAATATTATTGAAGGGGGAAGGTCTGCATATAATTACAAGATTGGATTGTGGCACTGCCAAGGATGACTGTATAATCCTAGTTTTTAATGCATTCTTATCTAGATTCAGTAAAAAGAATTTAAATTGTTTGTGTTGCCTTATACAGTGTTGTTTCTACCCAAGCTAGACCTTATTTGCCTTTCTCATGCAGCTGCCATGTTGACTGAAACAATAGGTTTTTGCCTGTCAAGCCTCGCATCTTCAGAATGAGTTTGGATGGGCAAGAACAAAGGATCTTATTCTCATGGGAATATATATGGCTGTCACATGAGAAAGATCTATTCACGTACATGTAACTGAGAAAAGCCACCTTTGAAGGTGGTTAGGGTCCAGAATACAATTTTGTATCAAACTGGCTGTTGACTACCACAAACATTTAGGGTACATACATAAAATATTGTTTATAATTAATACCTTTGGGGGTAGATGCACTTGAGTTTTTTCCTTGCATTTGTTATTTCATCATTCAGGTTCTCCTGAAGGCTGTTTTTGGATAATTTCTTGGATAGAGTTATTGTCTTCACATTACTGATACAACAAACAGGAATATGGTAAGTTATAATAATATGGGGTACTTATATAGCACATTTCACATCGTCTCAATGCACTTTACAATCATTAACAGTGGAGGACTTTACGGGCTGCATATTAAGGCATCATTGACAGCCGTACAGCTTACAATCATGAGTGGATAATTAGTATTAGTATGTTATGCCTCCAAATTGGGGTAGAATGTTGAATGGGGAGACAACCCCCTACTCTTATATGAATAGTTCAACAGGTTCTTTAATGTCCCCCATATACAGGTTAAGGAAGGGATGGTAGAGAGGGCTTATGGTTTAAAGTCCTTATCTGTGAAGACCTGAAGGTCTAACCATTTGCAGATGTAATTACAATGGCAGCACCTCAGTTATTTTAAGACCCTGAGTGTATTCCTTTCACACCAAAAATAGAGTACCCAGCTCAGCAGGGTCCCTTTCTCCCTGTGAAGGAACCTCTGCTAAGCAGGGTACAATATACCTTTCTCATACTAGCCCTCAGAATTTAAGAAACCAGTTGTTGGTGATGATGGTCTATAGACCCTTTGCATAAATGTACTATTCATAACCAGTCATGTCTAAGGCCTCTCCTCTTTTTGTTGTGTGAAAACAAAAGATGGTAATTAGATGAAACTATTGATTTATTGCCTTATTGTGAGGCTGAATATTAGATGTATTATATGCATATGATAGCTGGTAGTAATTATTAAAAAAGAAAAGAAAAGAAAAAAAAAAAAAAAACCCAGAGAAATCTGAATTCAAAGTGCTCTCTTTCACTTGCTGTACAATGTATTCTTTAGTCTAACTAGGGGAGTAGTGTAATTGCTTTCTTTTCGTTTCTATTAAAGATATTCATTGCAGAAGAAATAATAAGCATAACTTATAAATTAAATGGTCTCACAACTCTGCATTTGTGGATGACTGCTGTTTCAACTGCTGCTAGTCTTCATGAGGCAATGGTGTAGACTGGATGGTAACTTGCCTTTACACTTGTTGGTGACTCAAATGGGCAGTACACTACTTCACTTGAATGACCAATCATGAAGCAGTGAACCACACCCATTTGAGTCACCAATGAGTATAAGTGCAAGTTACCATCCAGCCTATACACCATTGCCTGATGAAGACTAGCTGTACATCTAGCAGTCAAATTGTCCTCAAAATTCTAAGATGTCATTTACCTTGTCTGTTTTTCCATAGTTAAAAGAGGTTTTTCTGTAGATTGTATTTTAGTCTTTTCATGGACAGATTGATTTGCAGCCTCCAGAACTGTTGGTTTTGGTTGTCCTCTTCCAGAAACATTTCTCATGGATGTGAAGAGTTGGTCATTTATATTCTTCAAATTTGAAGTTGAGATTTGTTCTTGTGCAGGTCTAGAGTCCTGAGTATCTTCCCTGACCTTACTAAATAGTTACAAAAGAATGTGTTTCAGTACACACAGGATATTACATGGGCATGTGGAGATCCAGATTTTATCTTCAAGTGTTGATAATATCATGAGTGAGCTCAGTGAAAAGGAGTGAGAGATATTCAACACAAGAAGATAAAATTTGTATCTCTAAGTAGCCATTTAATGTTCTATTTATATTACAAATATTGATTAATTATCCAGGGGGTTAAGGAAGAATTTTGAAGTCATTTGTGATTGGTTGATGTGAGGGTAATTATGGCAAAAGTGATATCTTCATGTATGAAGGATAAAAATGATATCTTTACTGTGTATGAAGTTTTAGAAACAGCTGGGGAAATCCTGATATTTCATTGATATCTAATCATAAATAATATATTATATTCTTTCAATCTTATTCTAAACCCTAGGGAATAGACCCAGTGAGTGTAGACTCAAAGAGCATTAATATCTATGTAAATGGAATAAAAATAACAAACAAAGAGAAAATAAATGGAATGAAGTTGTTCACCCAGAGCCTTGTCTTTCCTTGGGTCTTCTGTTTTCAATGTCTTCTGTGTCCTGCATTAAACAAATGTTTTGACATTACTTTGCAGTTTGCCTTCTTTCCTAGTTTATATTTCTTAAGGCCCGTTCACACGGGCGATTTTTGCGGCGATTTTGGTCATAGTAAAAAATGGTAAAGAATTTGCTTGAAAATATTTATTCACGACACCAATATTATCTAAACAAATATACATTTAGAAGGGTAAGACAAAATTCATAATATTTTTGAAAATCGCCTCGAAAATCGCAGTATAAATCGCCGCAAAAATCGCACGTGTAAACAGGCCTTTATGTAGTTGCAAAATGAAAATTACCCAAGTATTGGACCCTGTTTTAGCTATACTGTCTAGACACTCTGGTAATGTGGATTTAGTCAAATTGTTGAAATGTCACCTAAATTAGACAAGTTATTTACTATTTTAGGTAGGCTAACATAAGTACATGCAAATGGTTCTTTGGATCAGGGGAAAACAATGATACATGTACAAGTGACTGTCTTGAGACTCATTCTCTGATTAAGTAAACCCCCCAGATTTGCATGAATGTTATTTTGGCGCACTTTTAGAATTTTAGGTGACATCACAAAATCATACAAACCTTGTCTTGTCTATGTTTTACTGGCATAATGGGAGGTGGAGGAGGTGGAACTTGTACTTTTGTAAGCTTTTCAAATTTATCCATCACAGCTTGTTTTCTTTTCTCAGCAAGCCTCTTGGAAAATCTTTTTCCATTTCCTAAAGCCTCTACACAAAATGTACCACACAAAACATTATTTTACACAAGACCAATGGGGATCATACGTTTTTCAGTGTAAGGGATTTTTTTCATAATAGGGGATAATGGGGGGCAGTCAGCAAAATCAAAAGGTCTGCCCACAGGCTAACCACTCTAATAAAGATGTGAATATTTATTTTGTGTTTTGTCTTGGTCTTTTTCTGCATGTGCTCTGTCGCTTTTAACAATCTCCCCTCCCCTCCCCCTTAGTAGCAATTTTTTTTCACAGCTACATAATATACTGACTGTCAGTATATGTAGTATAT
>JAADYU020041889.1:0-10148 GCA_011763375.2 Heteractis magnifica
AGATACAACCAATGGTCTGCTGATCCAAGGAGCACCTCACAGATACAACCAATGGTCTGCTGATCCAAGGAACACCTCACAGATACAACCAATGGACTGCTGATCCACCAACAGCCATTAAGAAATTCCTTTTTTTATATTAGTATAAATTATGAGGCAAAATTCTATCCCTAGGGGGAATTCCTTGCTGCTGATTCTTAGAATTATGAGCCTGATCTCACGAAAATAAATTCCAATTTTAATAAACATTTAAAAAAGTATAACGTAAAAGACACCAAGACTCTTAGATGCCTCGTTTTGCTTTGAATATTATATATTACTCTCGCAGGCAACGTCACACATGAGGACCTCTCAAAACCTTTTAACTATGCTCGTATCGAAAAGGAAATAAAGAAAGATTATATTTAAAAGTCGGTCATCTAATTGGGTTTGGAAAATCGAAAAATATTACGACCACATATACACTTTAGGATGGAGCGTCTCTAAATCGATTCTAAAGTATTATATGAGGCACGAAAGGACACTCAGATGGGTGGACAATCGTGGGATTAGAATGCGACAAGAAAATAAGCAAATTTTAGATAATCTTTTTTAAATATCAATCTTAAATTGAATTTCGGACATACACCTTATTCGCTATTCTGAGGTGGATTTTGAGATTCTCAGTGAACTTTTTTTACTTACGAATACTATTGTGGTGATTTTAGCCTGACTTAAAACCTAACGTTTCCTTTTTCATGAAAATTTTAAAAATACTATATTAAAGCCTTGGGAAAAATACAAACAAAGAACGTTAAAGCTGATTCGTTTTCCCCTCTTTTTCGGTTTGCTCGTGTCTTATTATTTCAAAGTCATGGACCTTTCAGCGTTGCCATTGATTCGATAAAAAATCATTTTTGTCTCGGTACATCAGTAGTTTGATAAGTTAGTTTTAAAGCACTTGCCGGAAAAACCACATTAAGACTGATAAAAGAAAAGGCGGTTGTCAGTCAGCCTGTTTCTCGCTGCACGGAGCGTTCTTACTTTTTCAAACAGTCTTATTTACACCGGCGACCGGTGCCTCTACGGGCTCCAGTTTTGAATTTTGAATAAGCATCGGTTTCAGATTCGAAAGGACGATTCAAGCGTCGATCATAACCAGTAAAATAACCTTATTTTTCCCATTCTTGGATTCTAATTTTGATTAAAGACGATAACATCCAGAAACAAAAGTTTCGAAAGCTTCTTCTTGGCCCACGAAATGAAAAGTTTTCTTCCAAGAAATTGATTCATCATCAAAAGAGGTAGCAAACGCTTGTCCCGAATACACTTTAGAATTTCTAATTTTATTTTAGACATGTACAGTTACCTGTAAATGATAAGATATAGATTATCTTCAAAAAGCTCTTTTCCACCTCAGGGAAAATAGAAATTTGAATTTCAATGGGAGGATGGTACGTTGCCAGTCAAATTCAATATGATAACGCGAAAATGCTAGCCAAATCATTCGATCTTTACACCTTGAGCGATATCATTAAAAAAATTAGTATTATTATTATTATCTAAAACAACGATAATTGTCCAAATATCTATTTAAACCTCTTGTTTTCGTTTATTTATTTTTTGCGTTGTAGATGGTAGCAATACTATATAGTGCAGTGTTTTCTTAACGAAGTAACGCTAGATTTTGTGAGCCGCGCGTCTCAAGTGTTTTGTCGTATCGGCCTGACGCATGGCTGACGTTTAGTTGTTGTGTTTCCGAATGAAATATTGCTATTTTTCAATGAAGCCACTAAAAAATGCTATTAATCTTAACAACTATTGAAGTCACTTGATTTTGCTATTAAAGTCTGCTGTGATACATGGACTTCAAAGGTCTTCTCTAACGTTTGCTTGACTTAGATAATATCCTCCAAGACTAAAACTCTTTTCACTAGTATATTCATTAGTACACCCATGGTCCAGTCTTCCTATTAACATTTTCAAAATACAAATCCCGCCTTGCATGACTCACAAATCCTATCTGAAGCGAGCGCAGAATGATAACCACTTATATATATTCACCCAATTCGCGTTCAAGACGGACCAATGACTGACTTGGACAGCAAAGTCAATTGGAGTTGTTTTGGTGCCTATGTGGCCAAGCTGGTTCGATTTACGACAAAGTGGCTCCAAAAATCGATTTATATACGCCTTCGGCTGGATGTGTGCTTAGGCTCAATGCCCCAAACAGATCTTTTCTTATCCTAATTAGATATAGAATAAATTAAGCTCCCAATTCCATTTTGGGCGATGACTTGTGTTCACTTTCTTGGGTGCTGTATGCAATTAGCAAAACAAAACAAGGTAGTTCAGTGCTGCGAAGAAACACTACTGCTAAATGGCCATTTGTCCATTTGTTGAGTTGACTAATTGAGGTTTTGTTTACAATGTATTTGACACTTTTATCAAAACTGAAAAAGAGCGAAATTATGCTACAATATTTGAACAAACAAACTGTGTAGTTCTCGTCTGTAGCGAGTTCACGTCAGGGGGAAAAATACTAGAATCAATTCTGCTTCTAATAAAGCGGTCCCAAGAAATTCCCAATTTGGATGCTTTTACCTTTAATATTGGCTCTGATGACTGCCGATCACATAGACACGAAATTGTGAAAAGCTGTTTTGAACGGTGAAACCCGACCTAAAGTGCATCTTTGAACATCTGATTAATATATATTACATCCAACACACACACAAAAACACTTGTATCGAGTTTCTAGGACTTGGTACAGTGAAGCTTGAAGAAGCTCACGGAATTGTAGCAGGCCCGTACTCACTGCTTAGCGAATTGAAGGGGCAAACACCGAGTTTGTTTGCTATCGTCGAACTATTTGTTCGGGAGGGCAGTGGCTCTTCGAGTTAGGAAATCGATTTGGGCCCGGCAGAACTAGCTCCAGTACTGCTTTCATATAATATACATAATTAATAATGAACAGAACGAGAGTATACCATTAATGTTGGGTTTTTAAGGGGCAACAACTGAGTATACAACAACACAAGTGGGGCGCTTTTTTTCTAAGAAAAAATGCCAAATACCAGCTCTTATTCATATGATTCTTGAACTGTAATTTCAACATGAAAACGTCACTTTCGCATTGGTATTCTAGTTTAGTGCTTAGGATGTCACCACCAATGTACGTCGCTAATGTATATAGATATATATTCAGTACGGGGGCCGAACCCTTAATATAATTTTCACCAAATCATGAAAGTCGGTGAGTTTTCTAATAAATACTAAATCTTAAGTATCGAAGTTTTACTATCGTTGTAATTTAGGTGAGTTTTTCAAGACATTTCTGATTAGCAGAGGCGGGAATATGTTAGGCTATTTTCAATTTTTAAGTGCTCGAAGAAAGAAGACAAAAGGGGCTTGTGTCTGTTGGGGCGCGCGATATGTTGTGATCAGAAAGTCCCGGTCAAACAGCTGATAATACTATCGAACACAAGAAAGTATTCGAGAAAGGAAAACCCATCTTACAACTGGCTGTTACAGTGAACAGTTATGGGCCACCGAATATATTGAGCGCAAGTTCTACGTTCTTGACAACTTGGCACTTGACAAAAAAATTTATTTGCGTTGCATTGAAGCAAGAAAGCTTAAAGCTCCCGATATCTCATTGCGTGAGTTGGTCGTGAAGTTTCAGAGTGGTCATTTGGGCAATCTGGACGTTCGCGGTGTGAAATGAGTGTTTCAGGGTTTCAACCCACAATGTTTTGGCGACCCAACTCAGCCGTCTATAACTCCCGCTGTAGAATTGCTGTTTTAGACCATCTATTTAATTCACAGCGAGATACGAAACTTAATTTAGTTCTTTTGCCCTCTATTTAATCATGTCTCCTTCGGATGGGATCCTTCAGGTGTCCAAAAAAAACCCGTGGAAAACTTTGAAAAAAGCCACAATGACTGGATTTACATATTCATAAAGCGGGAAAATCTTGAGAGGTTTGGGATAAGTAAAGGATGAAAACAACCATGGCTTTCTGAAGCGCAGTTTCGTTTTTCTTTGTGACCACTAAATCATATGGTTAACAAAAGGGCTAACCCATCCCAGGTCGGTGGGTTTTCCAACTACAGATAAAAGAATAAACTGTCAATTGTGGATTCCAAAAAATGGACCTCTCTACAGCGCAATTGTCTCGTTAAATCCTAATGCTAATGACCACATTTCTTTTCGTTTTTTATATTTATTTTCATTGCCGCTGGGTGGTTTGTAATAGAATTGAATCAACGAGTAAAATTTCGTATTCGATTTTGGTCGTTTGAACGAGCCGAGATATAAATAATGAAATTTCCGAGGAAAGCCGTTCAAAGAGATGTTTTCTAAATGCTCTCTCCAATGGGCTATTCCAACATGGTGTGGACTAATCCTTCATAAGTAGAAACACTAACTCACCAGGTGTTTTGCCAAACTCCGCTACTGGCTTCCTTCGATTCGAACATTTGAAACAAAATTGGAAATTGAATTTTCGATTCGGTTTTGGTAAGCGAGAAATCATGAAAGCTTGACCAATCATCTAGTATTTTTGTGCAAGGGCTTTTGTCCCAAACCGAAGGAGCTTCATCTGCTTCTCGATCGCTCTTCAGTACCGCAGGAGGGTTTATAAAAAAGTAAATGTCTTGCTTACCGTATGGGACAAATTGAGCCATACTTCCTATGAATAAATTAAAATTCAAGCTCAATAATAAACAGAATGTGAGTCCAACTTCTTTCCAGAGAGAGAGAGATCTCCGTTTTCTGCATGTCATGAGATTTTTTAAGCCATCTCTAAATAGCTAATTCTTGGCGTTTATAGCGCTTAAAGACAAAATCTGCCATCTGAAACCGTCCTCTGTACGGATTTTAGTTCGGGTCATTCTTCTTTTTCACAAGAATTGAAAAGAAAATTTTGGCTTGGAAGCGGATTTATATGTTGGCGACTTTGAAACTTTAATTGGAGAAGATAAATAGCGAAAGAAAACGTCCTAAAGTCGACGTGCTAAAGTCGAGTTTTCCAGGGATTAACATGTTCTTAATAATTCTCATTGTAAGTCTAATTACTGGCGATCATTCTTAGCTATCATATTCATTTGAGTTTTGTGTAGGACATAAAGCTTTCATCTATTTTGTCGAAGTCAAACCAGTTTGATAGAAGAACTGGCTGGGGCAACTTATCCCAAATATGGATTCTTCACCAAACCGCTTCTATTACCCAATTTGCCCTAATGGATAATTCAAAAACCTCAGCTCCAAAAACGTAAATAACGTCAGATAATTGCTTTCTAATCAATACACTCGCCTCCTGTTCGTTGTAGCATAAAAATACTGCTCTCATTTGAATATAAGAAAGACTCGTGCTAGCGCGATTCTCTGTCACGCGAGCCCTTGTCTGTCTTTATTTCCAAGCAATAAAGTTCACACCTTTGTACACAAATCTTGCGACTTAAGAACGACGGACTATAGGAATGACGAATTGTGTACATTGAGTTTTATTAAGTCAACGAAATCGAGAAGTGGTATTTTTTGCGTCTTTTTTTGTCACGATGTATTCATGGGATGTCGAAAATGAATCTGGCGAGCCCGTGTGTTGGACATCCGTTCAACGCCACTGGTCTGAAAAACAGATCATTTGAATTCCGAAAAAATCCACAACCTAGTCTCACAGCTGATGAAATTGCTACTCCAGACGATTGAATTTTTTGTCTTTGAGAGAAAGCCCAACGAACCCACGTTTCTTTAAGTTGGAAATAGTGCGTAGTGTTTCGCTCTAGTTTTCACAAACCACCCAACTAGTAACTGATCCCAAGTCGAGATCGTGCCGAGATAACTAGCAAGTTAATATTAAAATTTTCATAGGTGTGAGTGTTCGAGTCTTGCTGCAAGACTTTAGTTGCAGCTCCTGTTTGAAGACAGGGCAAAAGGGAAAGAATTCGCTCTACAACACATCACTTAATTTTACTTGACTGAGATCCAAATAGCGTGTCAGTTGTTTCGTGTTGTCGGCCATGTAAAATGTCTGAATGAGTGAATTTATAATTGGTTGACTAAGCTATACCCACCGCGCGATAGGTCTTCTTTTGGCCGACGTGAATTCCTCTCTCATTGATGTGGACGCTGCTAATGATATCGAAAAAATCGTCCGCTACTGCCACTCTCCTGTACTCCAGAACCTGGGTCCGTACTCCAATAGACTCCTCGTATGGGTACATGGCATCTACACTCTGTTCGGAGCCAAAACAAAATATCATGAGACAAAGAACGAACACATCGCGAGACAAACGATGAGCAGCGAGCTACGAGCAAGAGTACTAACCCTTGTGTGAGGAACTTTGACGGGAACATATAGGGTGCCATAGACTGACATGTCCTCCGACTGCACGATCCGAAACCCTTTTGATTTAACCCAAAATCGAAATTTCGCATCGGTTTCGATGAGTGGCTCCCCGAGTAAATATCTACAAATTTTGTTGTATTTAGTACGGGTGATGGTCTTGGTACGACTATTTTCGCCATAGTTCATTTGGACCCAGCGTTGAAAATTGCGCCGAAATGTTGACTTTTCTACGGAGGACATTGTCAAATTCACACCTTGTAGCGCGAATTAGTAACAAGCCAGCCTCGCCGAGTCGTGTCTTTTGGTGGGGAAGTGTGCAGCTCGTTAGCTAGCCTGCAAGCAAATTGGCTGTGACCATCGAGCCTCTCATTGGACGGTTACGACTGGTTTAGAAGGGTTTCTCTTCGCAACACCCAATCCCGGTCCACTTCAGCAGATGTCCCGAAATCGAACAATATTGATTTGCGCATAATTTTGGTAATTGAGTGAAACCTCGAGTGAGAGCTTTGAAAAAGATCGAAACTAGAATAACAATTAATGGCCTTTTGGCTTTTGTTTCACTCGACTCGGAGACTCCCGGAAAAATATACTATTCTGAAGCGAGCACGCGAGGTATATTTTTCTTGACAAAATGCTTAGAGGTTTTTTTTTACGAGCCGTTGTCTCGCTGGATTATTATAATTACAGTGAACTAGAGACGTATTGAGAAGAAAACAAAGTACAGGGGAGGTTTGATATTAGTGAAAAGAGTTTTTTTCAATCGAATATAAGGCCTTATTCACGAAAGGATTCAGCGATAAGACTGGCTTTAAAGATTGCTATTCTGATCAGCCCGGAAAAGACACCGGATGCTTCGAACTCCAAACATGTCCACGTCACATCTAGGCAAGCCATTAAAAAGCCTTAAAACTTTCATTTATTCGTGTTTGTAACGAAAACATTTCATCACACTTCACAATACTACGTATCTGCCGTCAGAATTTACGCCTGAATGGAAAAATCGCAAAGCAAACACAAGCCAAGGATCTGTGTGCTCAAGGTATTTCTGTTTGATGGCTTGGCAAACATTCGCACAAGCACGCTTCTTACTTTGTTAGAACAGCTTTTCATTGATTCTGTTTGCTCGGTCACTATTCTGGTGTAACGTCTGAAATCTGTTTTCGATCTTGTATACTCTCTTTCACCTCACAGCTCAGGTAAACACCGTTAGGCCTATTGTGATTGGACAATAATTCGACCGGGTAGTGCAGAAATTTGTTGATTTGTAATCAATGAATGGGATTGGCAAGTGAAAATCGACCAATTTTCGCCTGTTATTGGGCATTTCAAAACAGTCTTTCAAGTTCTTAGGAACCAAAAGGCATTGCTGTTATTATTCTATTCTGCTTAGCAGAGTTCTAAAATAGCTTCAGGGCATAAATTTTGAAAACAGGAGGGCAATATGCCCTTAAAAGAGCCTAGCAACCACAATACTTTAATGGGGCAGGTGATGTGTCACGCCAGATCGAGCCAAGTAGACCCGACATGATCACAAATGTCTTTTTCTTTCCTTTTCTTCATTTTACTTGAACCCACTAGAGGCTGGGATGCTTCCATAGTCACATGATTAAGCATAGCTATCAACCTGTCAACTTGATGTAACAAATAACTCGACCCTAAAAACCCCTAAACTTTCGGATTCATTTTGTTGGCACGCAATGCTGCATCGGCTGTCTATAACAAGGATCATTCGGGCCGAGTCGCTCCATACATTTTTAAAAGTGTGTAGGAGTAATTCCGTTGATGGCATCTTATTGTTTTAGTAATTATCACGAAGGGCTCTTAATGCAGGACGATTTTTCTTAAGCTTTGGGCATTCTTATTGAACTAGAAGAAAAGCCACCCCTGGGCCGAGCATCATCAGTTTGGGTCGATACTAACAAACTTCCTGTCTCGACTCTGTGTTCAATGCCATTATGCTATCAAAACTGGACGGGTTTAGACAGTATGATTCTATAGCCTCGAGTCTTGTTTTTCCCTCCGTGTAATGACAATGTTTTTCACTAAGTTAGCGAGTTCTTCAGTCCCCGATAAGTGCTGCAACAGTAAGAAATATCTCAAATGGCAAGAAAAAATCCATGACCGAGGCCGGACCTGGTGCGAAACCCAAATACAAACTAAAAATGCTCGGTAGCATAGTGAGAATAGGCTAAGTGTCCTGTAAAGAAACAAGTTAATGAAAGACTAACTCGGCCAGCGAAACAGCAGGCAGCCTCTGCATTAAGACAGCTTTGAAATTCCCTACATCCTACAAACCACTTCTGAGTACAAAACCGTCTTTTCTTACATACACAGAAAAAAAAAAATACAAAAATAGAACAATAGAGATAGGTCTCAAATTAAGAAAAATTTTTCAATGGGCTATAATATCTCAGCTGACTGTTTTCCTTCTTTTTCTGTAGAATGAACGCAATTAAAAAAAGAGAACAGCGTCCGAGCCTCGCCATGTAGCTATATTTGGGGCTTAAGTTCTGAACCCTTTTTGTTTATTAATTATTCAAACCCCTGCAAGATCCTGTTTTTGATTTTCAATTATTCATTTAAATTTACTTACTAAAATCTCTTTTTGGATACTTAGGAACTAATGCACTTTGCTTCTAGTTGATTACAGATTACAAATGGACACAAGAATACTATTATCCGCAAAACATCAAGAAATGCTAATGCTGTCAAAGACAAACACTGCCAACTTGCACAATCCGAAAATACCAATTCTGTCGTCTGAAATCTTTAGCAAATACAATGTATTTATGGTCTTTGCGGCCGTACTCATTCGCCGCTACGCCTTGACTCTCTAGTCGTCTCTCCTTCGAACCGTCCTTCCTTTAAAGAGAAAATATTTATCGGAAAAAAACGGATGAAACGCGTCCAAACGAACGCGAAAGCAACGCTCGCTCGTCAAAAAATGCTTAAACCAACGAATTCACTATTACTCAAGTGTTCTCCCTTGGTATTTTCTAATCGGTCTTTTTTGGTTAGACCGCTCGAAATCTTGAAAAAACATAACCACATCTCAGTTGGCTTGATCAAAATGTAAAACTGATTTTAGCTTAAAGAATAAATTATGCCGTCCGGCGAGGAACTTCGCCTTTTCCTCGCACAGCGTTTTCAAGTCTGGACTTGTTTATTACATATCCAGTTCAAGGTAACTGACGCGGAGTTTTTTCTAAGCTATATATAGTTTGGTTTCAGACTGCCCGTTCTAAGTATGGATTCTAAAGATTCAGTCAAGCGGCGTGGTAGCGCTTTTATAGCACTGATGTTTTCGATTCTTAGGAAAGGAAATGAAGCTGAAATAGTTTGTGTCAGTGTTTCTATATCTGCATATTAAAGCACACGCATATATTATACACTTCGAACTGCTTGTCTGGGTTCTAGAGTTGGGCCAGCACCTTCGCCATTCTCGAAGAGCACAAAAAAATTCGTAAAAAAAAATCGAACGATTATTTGATTGCGACTTTAAACTTCGCTTTTGTCCCAATGAGGAGTTCTAAGTTTCATACTCTTGGCTCCTATATTCGAGTGAACAAAGAACAGGGCAACAAGATGCAGGATAAAAGAGGGAATAAAAATAGAGAGATATAGAATAGCAACGGCTGCTTTCGTATGGCTGAAGAAGTAAAGACGAAACTACAATCTTCCATACAACGTACGCAAAGTGCGCGCGCTTGAGATACTTTGTTGTTATGTTCGTCGGGGGAAAAAAAAGTTGTTCATGTTTGGTATCGAATCAACTCTTTGGTCGTCAAGTGCCGAGAATATAAGTGCTCTCCAAAG
>JAADYU020042000.1:0-10146 GCA_011763375.2 Heteractis magnifica
TATGAATTAGCAGTGCTCATTTGGAACAGAACCTAATTTCTGAAGCTTGCTATGTCTTGCAGGTAGCACACCTTATTTATACCTTTGAAGGATAGGTCAGAAGAAAGACTGGCAGTGATTAACATTAGGTTGAAGCCAGTTGTCCCAGACAAAGATTACAAAGAGTTGAGAAAAGGAAAGTTGTACAGCATGTCATTTCATGAAAATTTATTTCCCTTGGCCAAAAACATCATTTATGAAGATGACAAACATTTGTCAAAAACGTTTTAGATTTAATTTAGCTTTGCTTTAATTGTTCAACTTGGACAACTGACGGTGCCTTTATGATCAACCACTTCAGTTTCCGATTGCGATTGCACACAAGTCGCCCCCAATTCAAACATGCTTGAAATTTAGTGCAAACATGCATGATTTAGGTGGTGATGAACTTCACTAATTGAAATTGCTGCTCAATTCAAACAAAATTGCTAGTGTAAATGGACCCTTAAAGATACAAATAAGGTGCCTGATAGATCTTCCAAAAGGTTTAGTCATTACCTAAAGAGATACATAATAGGTCATCCCAAAGCAATGGACATGATGCAAGTTAGACAATAACTAAAAGTGCTATACATGGCTTCTTTTAGCCACCAGCAGCACTAGATGTCTCAATATTAACCCAATGACAGAATTACATTGTTATGTTGAAGTAAAAACAAGTTCTACCTTCGTGATGGCACTGGCAATGTTGCATCATGTGTCTGAGCCTACAAATTTAAATTTGATCAATCCTTTTAGCCACCATCTTGGAAAATCTGCTTTCATAGTGTCAGATCATTTTTATAGGATAATGGAGTCCAAAATATCTTATTGAAACTAGAAGCAAATTAGGAATTAAAGTAAAAATAATCTTCTGACACTTACAAATCAAGTGGTTCAACTTCAATCATAATAAAAACAGTATTCTCTCTTATATAATTTCTGGTTTTCAGAGTCTCTTGTGAGACAAACTTAGGACAACCAAAGCCTAAGCTTTTTGCTTTATTGGGTTTACCAAAGTAATCACTGTTCCTGTCACATGTAAGCCTCCAAGATTTATTCTGACGATTGTTAAACTCATCATCTTGATCAATAAGGATGAAATCTACTCGTTGTTGAAAGGGCCACGGCAGTACAGCATCGTATTCTCCTTTCATAATTACAACATAAAGTGATAAATGCGTCCCCTTTCCTTGCCCTAATCCATTTAAGAATGCCTCTGCTCGTAATTTATAACCATACTGTCCTGAGTAAAATGGTGGACTACATAACTTTTCTTTGTCTTTTTTAGTAGCGGACTGTTGGAAGAGTTGATAATAGTTGGATATTTTCCATAAAAATTTGCCATTCGTACAGACTTTTTCCTGCCGCTGTTCTAGTTCTTTTATTCTAAGGTGAGCCAAATCTAGATGTGCTGGCATACATTCTTCAAGGTGCTTGTCCATATCAGTTCTTTTAACCTATATTTGACAAAAACATGATATATAATATGGATAGTGCATGATGTATTCCAGAAAATTTCCTTATACCTTCCACGCACCTAACTTTCAAAATCTGCTAGTTAATTATTCTTCAAAATTTGATTATTAAAATTCAATATTGAATATAACTTGACTGCATTTGTTTATTTACTACAGACTTATAATTTATAGAGATGCAGATTGTATTGAATTTGCATGCACAGTGTCCTTTCTTGAAGATTTTAGTAAGAAAAATGCAACTTAGTTTGATGCAAGTTGAAATATTCCAAATACTGGTACCGGTAATCTCCCTGTAGGTGTTTTACTTTATTATGTGACCTACAAAATATCCAATTATCAACTCTCTCTCTCTTTTTCAATTAATTATCTAAATATTTCAACCGAGTTATGTCTCACCTTAAGTTTACATCCAATATCATGGTATTTACATGGTACAATAGCTAATGGGCAATCCCCATCGACATCTATGTGAGCTGCCATCTAGAATCAATAATGCAATAAAATAGTTCAATGCATAACTGAGATAACCTCTGTGAATGTGCCAAGAAATTTAAGACACGTACAGTATCAGACCAGTGTTCTGGCTAATGATTATGACTTTGCTAGCTGTACTCTTGGAATTAATAGACCTCCTCAGTTTGGGCAGAATGTTTTCAAAAATCAATTAATCAATCAACTTTGTTTACAAAGGTTGACACTATTACCTACTAGATAATTTTCAAGTAGACCTCTTTTAATTGCACATCATCTCTTAATTTGAAAGAAATGGGACTGCCATTAAGGTGACCATTTGAGCCATGTGAAGGTCTAACCATTTGCAGATATTGTTACAAAGGCAGCACCTTCTCCTCAGTTATTTGGAGACCCTGAGTGTTGGTCCAGCCAGGGCTTGAACCCATGACCTCCCACACAACAGACTGATGCTCTACCAAACTGAGTTAACTGGGTTTAGTTTAGTATAGTTTATTTATTTATATTTATTTGGGCAGAATGTTTTCCCATTTCAGACCATGTGTCATCCTCTATGGAATGAGATTCTTTGTTTGAGGTTCATCCATATTAAAGTAACTTTTCAAGCGTTTCCAAGAAGCAAAGCAATGAATCCCAAGGGAATGGCATAATCTAAAATGGGAAAACATTACACCCAAGCTGAGGAGGTCTACTAACATTTTGTCATACCATAATCTGTGCATTTGTCTGTCAATAGTGTGAATAACTTCATTACTGATCTGTGTTGGGTAAATCTTAATGTATAAATGTCTAATATACAATAAAATAAGCAAGAAATACAGAGATACAGAGATAGGCACACAGAAAAAGAAAGGAAGGAAGGAAGGAAGGAATGGGAAAAGAAGAAAGTAAAAAAAGAAACAGTAACAGAAATAGTTTTTCTAAGTTTGTCACAAATAGAGTATTGTTATATTGATTTCACAGATCAATAAATTTTCTTAGAGTAGACCATACCATATATCATTACAAATTTTTTTGAAATAATGCAGGATTTTGTACATACCTCTTCTCTAGCAATGTCTGTTTTTCCACAGTTATTGATACATTTGATTGGGACACGTTTACAAGCTTCTAGATGTGCCTACAAAATAATGTGGAATCATTTTATAGCTAGGGATAATTAAAGCAGTTTAAATGATAAAGGATAGTTTAAGAGTGCATTTAATAGGAGTATAGGAAATTAAAGGATGCTGAAAATTTGTAACCAAATCTTAGTTAATATCTTAATTACTGTATATAGTTAGCACAACTATACTTTGACTGTACATGTATGATATTCACATAAGGAAATATAAATCCTCTACTTCCATTAACTCTCCCTTTCATCCCCAAAAATTAAAAGGAAAAAATAAATCCATGGCAAAAAGTAACTTACTGCAAGATTGCCAAGTTCTCCAGTCCAAAAACAATCTGTGCCACTATTGTAACACCTCACTGACAATGATAACACTGTCCTTTTGCAGGCTTTATCAGGATAAACCTTTCAACAGAAATAAAGTTTTTTATTTGATTAGAAATAAAACCCACACAGACATCTTAATAATTTAATTAAGTACTTTTAGAATGGTTAATAATTAAGTACACACTCAGGTCATCATCATTGGTTGACATTTTTGATAACACCACCTCACATTCACTAACAAAAGTCCTGTATGTCAAGCCATTTTAACAAAGAATCTGCAAGAGTTGCTTGCATTTTTTTACCAGACAATCTGTATAGACTTTAGTTGGTGCACCATAAATCAAGATGCATCACAATACTGTAAATCTCAGTTCAATTACCACAGCACTTTGCATCCAAATTAGTATGTAGGTCAATATATATTTTAACAATACACCATATGAGTGCGACACACATAAAGTATATCCACGTAGAAGCATGTTTTGATAATTTATGTATCATTTAAATTTTAAATTATTCATTGTACACATAGAAAAAAATCACTTTATATTTATTATATTTATTAATATCCACACTGACCTTTTGGCAGAATAAAAATAAATACAATAATATCACAATGTTCTGGCTGGAAATTCTGCCTCATTACACTACACAAGAAACTAATGTCCCTTATCCTGATAACTCCATGACCTCTTAAGACAATTGCTCTAAAATAATAAACTAGAGGTGATATAGCTAGACCACAAGACAGTTTAAGACAAAAACATATGGATAGTGTCTCAAGTGGATTTGTGGGAAGATTAAGCTATAGAATAAACTTTTGAAAATAATGAAACTGACATACAACACTTTTTAATCTGCCTTTTTTATTTTGATTTTTTTGAGAATGGCTTCAGGAGCAAACAGTGCATGCATTGTACAAGTATCCAGACAAATCACTCCAAGCGTATTAAATTAATAAAAACAATATGCTTTAGTATAGGTATGGAGATATAATATACAAGGTTAGGTCACCTTACTGAGGTTGTCCTGGCTACCACACAGATGAACACCAAGATAAAAGTGCGAGTCAACATTCAGACTAAAACAAACACCCAAATGGCACTGACAAAAGAGAAAATCCCAGAACAAGACTGGCAAGCTTATTTTTATCCATTACTAATTGTTTGCTTACCAAGGAATTTAATCTAAGAAAATATACTAAATATTAATAGGATCGTTAAAACGACTACAATCTTAAGATAACCCATTGTCTACATCAGGAAAACATTTGAAGCTCATAAATTCCATTTTTCTATGAATTGAAACCAGTATTTTGTGGGCATCTAGCTAGGTTTAAAGAAGAAGATTGTTTGCCAATAGCCTACGTTGTGGCCCTCCTGGGGAGTGGGGTGTGTGTGTGTGTGTGTGTGTGGGGAGGTGTGGATGGGTTCCACCCCTTAAACCCCCCACCCTGGAGGGCTGCTACACAGGCTAGTTTATCAACATTTTTTAATTTTGAAGCACTTTGACATGAGGAACAAATGTAATTCAAGTAATAAAATTGGTAAAACTAGTTAACTATGCTAATTGATGAAATCAATAGTGTAATGATTTGAATGTATGTTGAAAATATCTGCTCATTTTGTGATTTATTATTTTACAAGCTTGAGACTTGGAAGTTATCAACTCAGGCAATGAAAGATAAAAACTATCTAGAACAGCCGATAAATATTTGCTTTTAGTGAAATCATAAAACAATTGAAAGAGTTTTTTCAACCTGTGTGTTTGTCTCTGAGCAGTTTTGTCAAAAGTAGACTGGTAAAACAAAGACCTGAGTGAATTAAAAAGTGTACTGATGACAAAACACATATAATCCTAACACTAAAATGGCTTGCTAAAGGAAACCACAATTGCATGTATGTAAATGTAAATGAATTAAAAGATAAAGTTCAAAGGATCACATTAAAAGAATAATTCATTCAATGTTGAATTTTGGTGTATGTGGAACAAATTCCATTTTTTAATATATAATTTTCAACATTTAGATAAGAACATGTCATAGCTTTTTCTTCCATGCATTGTTATTTTAATTCAAAAGGTAAATTCAAAATTATGGACACATTTGAAGAAGTGTTATATTTAATTTGATGCAATGTAATTCCAATTTCAAACTAAGAAGACCTGCCATTATCAGCATGTCAGTACCCATGCAGTTGTGGGCAAGCTGTCACCAGTATTTTTATTTAATTTGCAAAAAAAAAAAAAAAACACACCATAAAAGAGAGATGAATTTTTTCAATGAATGCTATTTTAAGGGACAAAGAATAATGAAAAAAAGGGAAGGGCTAATAAAATTGTTGCAACAATTCTTGATAACAGCAAATTGATGCCATTCCATCAAAAAAACCAACAAAATATCAAAATAAGATATGCTGTTATAATAACTTAACGATATTATTCCATTCTGAGTGGATAATTATGGCCAAATATTTTGGAAAAATTTGGAAATAACGCTTTCATCTGGGGCTAAAGTTAGTTAAAAAGTGTATAGTCTCTGTCTTTGAATGTATTTGTTTAGATAGGCACTCCTCAAGCAATTCCCTTCAAAATCTTCCTAAAATCAATGGGCAAATTGGAAACTTATATTTTGGAAAATAAAATGAAGCTTTAAAGAACTTAATTTCCCCTACAAGTTACACAAGCAAGGATAGACTAATTGGAACAAACGTAACAAATAAATACTCGAACAGACACTCCAAGACAAAAGGCCTGTGTACATTTTCAATATTGACAAAACAGTAGCCATCTATGCACACACATCTCAAAACCAAGATTACCCCACAAAAAAAACCTCAGTGTTTCCCTAAGAAGTTTATCCCGAGCAGTAAAATACATTATAGTTCACATTCTACTTAGTCAGTGTTTAGTGGGCTTTTTTGAACTTGGCTCAAAGCCTTGATTAACATCACAACAAGAAAGAAATGTCGAGAAAAAGTATTAAAGGACAGCCATAGATTTTGGTGATCCGTGTGTTAGTGTTTTATTGATGATTTGAGATCTAGATTAATAAGATACAAATATGTTGGGGTGGAATTATAGGCAAGTATTTTGAGTAGTAGACGTGGATATATTTTTTATTCATTGTGCTATAGATTTGCCGGTTTCCACTACAAAACATACGTTTAGAGATATTAAAAATTTCAACGAAGATTTCGCCATGGGAAATAGTTTTTGTAAAGCTAGATTATATTTAATAGATTAATAGATTGTAAATCGACTTCAAAATAAAACATTTTTGAACACTTATTTAATACACCACAGCAGTACATCACTGTGAAATGGTTTAATGGTGTCATAAAGTTCACAACCAAATTCTCTTGAGAATCTTACCTTATCACGCGAAATAGTCCTTCGATCGATAGGGCAGAGAGATGGTGGTTTCCTAGGATGAAACGGGAGAGGTTATTCTTAATTGATCGGCCATAATCCTTGATAAAATACCTCGACAAGTTCGGCAACTCACCTCAAAATCGGCTCAAGGCAAGACTCGCAAAAACGATGTCCACAGTCTCGCGTTTGAACTGGCTCTCTGAACGGTAGCTGGCAGATCGGGCATTGATAATCAATGTGGACAGGGCTGACAAAATCAGCGTCGAAACCTCCAGTCTGAGATTTGTTCAGAGGAGGAGGATTGCCATTGAAAAGGGCTGTGGCTTGAGGAACGACAGCCGAAACTGACGCCATCTTGGAACATGCTCAAATTGATGAGATTAATACATTATTAATGAGTTCCGTTTTATTACGTTGAGTAATGGCCGACGTGGGGTATAGATTGCTATCGAGAAATACATGCGTCTAGAGGAGGAAACTGCGGGAAAATTATGGAAGGTCATGATTTTAATCTTAAAAGATGTTATTAAATAACCTGTACCACCCGTATTTGAAAAGTAGAAGAGGCCATTGTGAAACTAGACAGTTTGGACATTAATGAACAGGAAGGAGGTAAAGATACTGTACATTAAAAAACGAACTGATTAAAGAAGAAAGGAAGGAAGGAAGGAAGGAAGAGAGAGAGAAAAAAAGAAAGAAACAAAGAAAGGAAGGAAGGAAGGAAGGAGGGAGGGAGGGAGGGAGGGAGAAAAAAAGAAAGAAAGAAAGGAAGAAAGAGAGAAAGAAGGAAAGAAAGAAAGGAAGAAAGGAAGAAAGAAAGAAAGAAAGAAAGAAGGAAAGAAAGAAAGAAAAGAACAGGAAAGGGAAAAGAAACTGTTTAAAAAAGAAAGCAAAAGGGAAGGATGAAATTAGAAAACATCGATGAAAAAGTAAATACAAAGGTAAAAATGAAAAGCTTCAATAAGATGTTTTATTTAGTTGGCACATGTTTTGATAAAACATTTGTGGATGTAAGTATTAGACATTAGAACACAATGCTTAATGGTATTTTTCTAAAGTTCTTCCATAAAAAGAAAGACAATTTTATAAAAATACTAGCAACATGTTGGTTACTCCTAGAAAAACCAAATAACACAGCAGATTTTGTTGGAAATAACAGACTGTGTAATGCTGTAGCATACATGTATTCCTCACTTTGTAATTTGAACCTATCTTGTGAAAAAAAACCCTAATACTAAGATGTTATTGTACTGATAATATCATATAGTGGATTTTGAGTGAAAGACAATACAGCAAATTTGTTGCCTGTAGCTGGAACACATTTGACCAGAACCATAACTACAGGTTCTGATTGGATTATTTGCACAAAAACAATTACTTATAGGAAACCATCATAGTGTCATAGCATACCATACTGTGTACATGTAAGTTAGTACTGTGCATTTCTCACTCATATAGCTGTCACAAAATACTGGAAGTTGCGAAAGATGGACTATACATGAATACAACTAAAAATAATTTATCAGTTATCAAAAGTGATACATTACTGTTCCAGATCACTGTAGCCTACACGTTTTGGACAGCTTTGATCAGAGATACAAGGAAGGACTGTCCTTGATCAGTGTTGAAGTATATGTTTTCCTTGAGATATCCAGGTATTTTACGAAGAAATGTTCCATTTTTAGGGCTTTGGAAGTTGGGACTGTATTCATATTCTTCAAACTCTTTATCATGGGTCAGGCGGAACTGCATAACTGAAAAAAAATTACATGTAAATAACTCAAGTATCTGGAAGTATTTTATATCTACTGGAGGTTTGGGGGTTTGGCAAAATCATGCTTTGTGTGTCTTTAAAATATCCCCTTCTCCCCATAGTTTTTAAGGCCATTTTCTAGACAACCCCTAGAAGGCTTTAGAAAAATTTGATGACCCCTTCTTGAGCTTTCCAGATTTTACCAATCCCCCCCACAAATTGATAAAAGTCCTGTTTCTTAAGATGGCCACTCCCCCCCCCCAAATATTTATTTTTCTATGATGGCAGAGCTGCTTGCAGTTTTTCTCTGTTATTCACCTATGCAATTACTTTTCTGAAGCATTCAGACCTATTTTGATAAGTACATGGTTGTAAAAATGGGTATCTGCATGGTGTTTTACCTTGGCCTGTAGGACCTTTTGGTCGGTATGCACAGCAATAGCTCTCAATTAATTCTGAATTTGAAGTTGGTGAGTCACTGGATAGTGTTATACCCGTTAGTCCTGCATAGAACTTGATTATTCCAAGGAGAGTGGAGTTTTCAGCCTACAAGCATTAGAATAATGAATGGTTAGTTATTTGCTATATGTTTCTAATATAATATTGATGAGTTTTTATTCTTATTCTAGCTGTTATGATTAACCTGTGGATTTACCTTTTCTAGGTCCTCTAGTTGACTGAATTCTTCATTTTGAGATGACCCTGTATGAATAAATAGATGGTTTTCAAGCAATAGCAATATTCACAATGTCACCTAGTGATATTCATGACTGTGCCTAACCAGTGTTGATTATTGGCTACTTAAGGAAATGGATGTTCTGTTAAATGATTGCCAAATTTGAATGATAAAAGATACCCAAAATCAGAGTTTGTAAACTGAGTGAATATTGCTAAACACACAGCAAATATCATGTCTTGCCCTGGCAATACAAATTTAGATTTCCATGCTTGGTACCTATCATGTGTACAATGCATATGCACCACAACACTCAGTGTTAGGTGTGCAATGTTAAAAATTCCACAGAAAAAGTTCAATTTTTTAACTTTTCAAGAACATTTTTTAAGAAAAACTGATGCCACTGTTGTCACAATTCTCTCTCATGGTGGCCAGCTTGGACTCAGGTTAATATTAATGCACTAGAGCATTTCTCCCCACCTTGGGATGTGCAGGTAGTATTCATACTTTTATCTTGTTGTTCATTCGGTTTTCCATTTTTAATTTCCTTTTGAGCCATTAACAGTTGTTCTCTGGTTTTATTAAGCTCTTCTTCAATAGTAGCATTTTTCTTTTTCTCCTGTTCAAGAGAAGCTTTCATCTCCTTGATGAATGCATCATAAGCTAATTGGAAACAGAATAAAATAAAATAAATTATTATATTATTATCACTAAAATTATATGAAATTATAATATTGTAATACATAATCCCTTTAATAGTAGAACAATACAGGTGTAGAGCAATAATATCACCCTAGCTTATATACAATATGATAATGAACTTTATGATGATGTTGATAGTTATAAAGATGATGGTGGTGGTGGTGGTGATGATGATGATGGTGATGATGATGATGATGATGGTGGTGGTGGTGATGATGGTGGTGGTGGTGAT
>JAADYU020042221.1:0-17323 GCA_011763375.2 Heteractis magnifica
CTTTCCAAGCACTATAACTTTCCATTATTTCTAGTCCATGTATTTCATAGTGCCACGCGGTCCATATTCATATAGTCATTTAATTAAATTAAAGTAATTGAAAATGACCTACTCAAAACAGGTGAAAATTTTCAGGTCTTTTATGAAAATTACTGTGGTCCAGGTATGTTCAAACTTTTTTTTATTTTGTTCTTAGCAAATGGTCCTGTTATGTTCACATCAGAAAAAGAAGGGAGTGATGAGACGGGAGATGGATCATTCCAGAAACCTTTCAAGACTGTCATGCATGTATGTATACTGTAATATAGGTGCAGTTTGCCCCATGGTAGCTCGGTTGAGCATCGGTCTGTTGTGTGGGAGGTTACAGGCTCAAGCCCTGGCTGGACTAACACTCAGGGTCTTACAATAACTGAGGAGAAGGTGCTGCCTTTGTAATTACAGTACATCTGCAAATCATTAGATCTCTACTGGGGTGGTAAAGTCATCAAACTTAACTGTTAGTTGAGAAGCTTTAATAAAAACCCACAATTATATCCATATGTGTATAAAAATAATGTTCTTTTTAGTTAAAAGCTGCTATATTTTTTAGGCATTGCAGAAAGCTGATGGTCAAGAGCCTTATCCCAGTATAATGGTGGATGGCAAAGAAGATGGAGAGGTAGCAACTTATTAACCTAACTTATTAGTACATACTTATTAACAAGATCAAGGATTTCACCCAACTCTTAAATACTTGGCACCTGTCACACTGTTGACACAGTGGAAGTAAATACTCACCTGATCACCAGAGGAGGGTGGGCAGGGCAAAGGTGAAACAACAAACAGCAATGACAGCAAAACAGAGCTACAGCAAAGCAAAACACGAGGCGAATGAACAGCCAGCACGCATGCATGAGCCAGATTAAAAAAAACACTGCTGGCCAGCCCTCCACTCCAAGTTAACTTTGCTTAAGAATAACCACACATGCAGAGCCTGTCTCAAGTCTGCTCTAACATTAGAGCCACATGTAATAATAATTCGTGTCTACTTTGAAATCACCATTTTGCAGAGGTTTGAAAAAATTGCCAAAGCTCAGTTGAAAAAAGTCACCAAGATCTTTGCTGCAGAAAAAAGGAAATCACAAGAAAGAGAAAAGAAAGAGGTAATAGTTGCAGAAAATAATAGTCCAACCTGATTGGATCCTTCCTCCCCCAATGGAGAGGTTTTTGCTACCCACCCAACCCCACAGGCTTTTTCATAGTACTGTGCTATTAGAGCATATATAGTTCTTAATCACTCTTCATTGATTCCTTTCTTGAAAGTTCCTATCACTTTGTGTACACAGGATATGTTGAATATGTCTGAAACTGCACTATGTCTGGGATTGTACAATTACGTTCATCAAATTAGAAATAATGTATATATTTTAAATCTTTTATCAACATTAGGCAGAAAAATCCCAGCAAAGGGAAAAGAACTTAGAAGAGGCAAAGAAAATCACAATAAAAGAAGATGAAAGTCTACCTGCAGCAAAGAAGGTATGTACATGTATAACCAGTAATGCACACAGGGTAATGTAAGAAAACAGGAAAGAAATAAAGAAAATGAGAATAAATTACTATTGTCATTTTCTCTTCCATTCTTTTATTTTTCCCTTCCCGTCATCTGATAATTGGAGCTAAAGCATCAAGGGCTTTTTCCATTTTTTACTTAATTTGTAAAAAGGATTAGCATGTTGTACAAACACATTATTTGGAATGATGGAACAAAACAACAACAACAACAATAAAAAAAAAAGCATTTTAGACATTATCATTTCTAATTTCCTTTGCCAGATCAAAATCAGAGAGACAGTTAGCCATCGAGAGCAGAGAGTGAAAATCTTTGGATGGGTTCACAGACTAAGAAGACAAGGTATAAAAACTTACTCATTCAAGTATAAATAGTTAATAAGTAGTAATAATATCAATGTTAAGAAATCCCAGAACTCATGAGCTATGAGTTACAAGCTGTGAAAGTCTGTTCATACTCTGTTCATACTGTACATTCTCTATTAACTATGGTTCATACCAGCAGTTAATTTCCTCATCGACCCAAAACAACTAGTGACCTGAATATAGCTTGTTTTTAGATGTGCTTGAATTGTGAACTGTGAAAAATCTTTTCTTTTCCTTTGTCTGAAGCAATTTACCTTAAAATGCAAGAACTCAAACTATAAACATTATTAATTATGCTTTCATCTACTTCTAAAATTCAATGTCTCACATGCTTTTAATTTCTTAGGAAAAAATTTGATGTTCATCGTTCTTCGTGATGGTACTGGATTCCTTCAATGTGTTTTGAATGATGCTTTGGTAAGTCCTGCATGATGGTCGTACGATGATGTATTTTGTTTTGGTTAATTGTCATTTAAATTGCCAACCAAAAATCTGTTGGATCATCCAACAAAGCAATGTGACAAAACCTATTTGTTAAAATGGTTGGCACATTAACATCACAATGACAGTGTTTACAAACATTACGTCCACCTATATGCATGAAATGTAGACATTAACTCTACTAGCTCTACCCCTGAAATGAAACCATTGTTTTGTGCTTAAGGGAGCAGTCATTATTTACAGTGGGGTAGGGGGTGGGTAACTTAGCTTCTTGCATCAAATTCATAAATTTTTACAACCCCTCCCTTACCTTAAAAATGTTTTTCATGACCCCTCCTTGTGGAGTTTGACAAAGAACGTAACCCCTCCTCTTTCGCAACTAGACTGCACCAAATAATGCTGTATATTTGACAACTTTAACATAATTTTTTGTAGCACATACAATAACAGCCACTATAAAACAGTACTTAAACTATTAACTCAGGGATACTTAGCTTACAGTATATTTTTGTGATGAATAATATCAATAACATCGATTTGTCTTTGAAAAATGCAGTAGATACAAGAAATATATTACCTATTAAATGAACAATCTACTCCCAATGTGACGTGTTTAAAAAATCTTTCTTTTAATGCTTTATTTTTTCTTGTGACCCCTCCTTCAATTGCCCAGGAAATTAAGTAACCCCTCCTTCAGAAGCCTCCAAAATGTCATAACCCCCCCTCAAAATCACCACCTTAAATGATAACCGCTCCCTAAATTTAAAACAAATTCAGAAAATCCTTAATGTTCAGTGTCTTAAATTAATTTCTGATTAATGAGTAATTTAAAAGTGTCTTTAAAAATTAATTTTTTTTTATAATCTTATTTCTGTAGTGTCAGACCTATGAAGCCCTACTCCTTGCCACTGAGGCATCTGTGTGTTTGTATGGAGTAGTCAAAGAATTGCCCGAAGGAAAAACTGTAAGTAGAATTTCTAAACAGAGGCGGGGGAGGGGGGGGTGGAGGTGGGATATGTATCCTCAAGGAACCCAGGGGTAAAATTCTGTCACTCGTTTCTCACTCCCAGAAAAAATACCCCTGGGAATGAAGTCTGTTAGAGCTTGCTCCAGAAGTTGAAATGCATCTCTTTTCTGTGATTGGTCAATCCAGAGTGGTCCAATCAGGAAAGAGATGAATTTCAACTTCCGGAACAAGCTCTAGCAGACTTCGTTACCATGGGTATTTTTAGGGGAGCAAGATACAAGCAACAGAATTTTACCCCTGGGTTCCCGAGGAATGGGATACATTGATTATAACACTTTCAAAGGTGCTCAGCGATTGCTGAACAGATATCTTGCTTCAATGCTTCCTGGACATACATGTACAAGTTAATATAGGCTTGGAGACAACCTGTACCTTTGGAGCAAATTATATTTTTTAAGAAGCCAAACAAATAACTGTTTCTCTTGCCAGGCTCCTGGTGGTCATGAGATGGCTGTGGATTACTGGGAACTAGTTGGGGCTTCACCTGCTGGTGGTGTCGATAACTTGGTTAATGAGGTCAGTTTGAATCCATAAACAGGAATTTTTGAAGCCCTGTGGTATTTTTTAAATCCAGTAAAATCCTCACCCTTAGACAAACTACATTGTTATATACACTGTAGCTGGAATTTTCCCCTAATATGTGCACTCTCATTGGCTGATTTGTGGTCACATGACATCTACATTGTACATGTAACAATGAAACTCTTTCCCACCAAAAGTTTCTGATGATTGTGAAATGTGATCATCTGGGTGAGTGAAGTCTTGAGAACAACTGTTGTTGGTGGCAACTGATGTTTCCACAACCTGAGGGGAAGTCATTTTCCAAGTCTAGTTAGAAGATGACTTCTGCCCAGGTTGTTGAAACATCGTCACCACCAACAAGAATCTTTCTCAAGACGACACTCACCTGGATGATCACATTTCACAGTCTTCTTTCACTCATGGGTTCAAACCATTCACTCTTCAAATTTTCTGAGCAGACAACATTGCAAAATCTATGATGTCAGAGGGTAAGATTTCACTGCTACATAGAACCATAGTTTAGGTGTATCCACAATGTAACCTTGTTACTTGTAGCTTTAGTTTTGGTGTTGATCTAATGAGCTCATGCTTGCATGTTTCAGGAGTCTGCTATTGATACTCAACTGGACAACAGGCACATTATGATTAGAGGTGACAGTGTGAGTATCACTGTTCTGCTTCTTTCTTCCTTATTCCATCCATTTGGCTTTTCTTAAAAACTATTTTGAAGAGTTTTCTGTCCCGTTTCTTTTCTTTTGTCCATCAATCAACCATCAATTTTATCGAACCCTGAAACAACCTCTGGGCTGATCTAAGTCATTGCAGGGTCATTTTTTGATGCTCGTCATTTTCCTTGTAGTTGTCTCGTATTCTACGAATGCGCTCAATCGTTACTCAGTGGTAAGCACATTTTTATCATCACACACAAGTTTGGATTTGCTTGGAACAAAAGAAATGGAATCCTAGATACATGTGTTCATATGTTTTGTATCATTTTTTTTTCAGCTTCCGAGAGCATTATTTTAAAAATAGCTATGTTGAGGTGAGTTTATGCAAAAGCTGGCATTAAATTTTTATTATTTAATTGACTTTTTCAAATCTTAGTTTCATTCACTTTGTAATATGGAGTAGACTGCTTTAATATTGGTTTATTGTTTTCCTATTTTATTTCCTTTGTTTGAGGTACGGATAAAAATAATGACATGTGGTTACCAATCACCACCACCATCATCATCATCACTATTGTCACCCATTACTGCCATCATTATCATCACCACCACCACCACCACCACAGGCTTCACCACCACCACCATCATCATCTTCATCCAACACCAACACGATCACCATCAACGTCCCAATCACCACCACCATCACCATCACCATCAACGTCCCAATCACCATCACTACCACCACCACCACCACCTTCACCATTGTCATCTATTACCAACACCATCTTAATTTTTATTGTTGTTAATGCATTTGATATTCAATGTGTAGGTGACTCCACCATGTATGGTACAGACCCAAGTAGAGGGTGGATCTACTCTTTTTAAATTTGACTACTTTGGAGAAGACGTAAGTACAATTTGCTAAAAATAAAAGTAAGAAAGAGTGAGAGTTGATTCTCTCCTGGTCATTTGAGGGTTTTTTCTCCAGGTTCTCCAGTCTTGCTTCCTCTGCAAGAATCAAATTCTGGAGCACTGATGGAAAGAGACTGTTAAAGGAAGCAATATTAGATTCCAACGTTAAAGAAATCTCCTTTTATCTTCAAGAAAAGTATTGTGTCCCATCTTTAATTTTGTATTTATTTTCAGGCATACTTAACTCAATCCTCTCAGCTGTACTTGGAGACAGCCATACCTGCTCTCGGTGATGTGTTCTGTATCGCGGAATCCTACAGAGCTGAACAGTCTAGAACCAGGAGACATCTATCAGAGTACGTATGCTTAAGGCTCGGACACACGATGCGACGTTGCTTACAACGGGGAAATCACACGGTGTGTCCACCCGTAAAAGTAGAACTCGCTTCTACTTCTTCGACGTCGCCGCCAACAGTTGCATGGTTGGACACGAAGTGCAATTTCTCCGTTGCACACAACGTTGCAGGCAACGTCGCATCGTGTATCCAAGCCTTTGCTGTACCCTCTGACATTGTGGTGAACTCACAATTGCTAGTTAAATCTTTCCCCTTGCGGTTTCTTATTCTCGACTTTGAGGGTCACTTTGCATAAATACAAATGAGCCAAAATGAAATGGGTCGTAAGAAAGCAGCGTATTAAAGAATCCTAGTCATCCACAATGCATTGCGCACCGAAGATAGCCAGTCTTCAGTCAATCCGCTATTATCTCTGTCAGGCAAAATGGCGGCTCTGGTTTGAATCCATTTCAAATCGATCTTGTTTTTCATGCTGGAGAATTTACACCCATCAGAATATATTCATACATTGTCAGTTCATCTTTTAACGGCAGATATTTTAAGGTTTTTCAGCGAATCTAAGGTGTGTAAACAATAATTTAGGCACGCAATGTATTGTGGTTGACTAGGATTCTTTAAGTAAGGAATGGTCAATGCTTAGCCAGTGTGAATCACTGGGTACTCGTGAAGAATCATGAGAGGTGTATATGTAACTGCTAATGTCCTAGCACTTTTCTAAAGAGTTAGCAGCTTTCTGGCTGATATATAAAGACTATCACGATACGTCATGGCTGCCATGTTGGTGGTATTTAACAAACGATTTCTTATTAGCATTGACCTCCAACATGGCCGCCATGTAGTGTTTCTGGATCCCATCAAGAATAGATTCTTCGTCATTAGGTGAAATCTTTCGTTAGTTACAACAGTCTGTTTGGTTTGTTTACTGTAGGTACACTCACGTAGAAGCCGAGTGCCCTTTCATTTCATTTAACGATCTGCTTGACCGATTGGAAGACTTGGTAAGTAGATGACAGCTGACTAGATCCAAGAATCATTTGTTCATTAATGCATGGGGACTCTGATTTGATTGTATCTTTTTCCCCTAGGTTTGTGATGTCGTTGACAGGGTGTTGAAGTCACCGTACGCCGATCTTCTCCACGAGCTGAACCCTGTAAGTAGCAAGACTACGACCTTTTCACGTGATGTGAACGATGGAACCGGATTTTTCTCCCCTTTTAATGATCTGTGTCCTGTGAATGTCTAATATCACGGTTGATAAATAACTGATTTATTTATTTTTTAAGGACTTCAAGCCTCCTAAAAGACCTTTCAGGTAATTAGTTTATCACCTTGAGATCTTGCAGATTTTGAGTGGTTTTACCATCTTGACAATTCATAGATCCACTCAAACAATAGCTCCACCAATCAGAGCGTCACAGTTTTCCCAGAGGAATATGGCAGGTCCGAAAAACGACATCATAAACCTCTCCATTTCAGGGAGATTTTTAGTTTTTATTGCGGATTCTTCAAATGTATTCTTAGGATGCAAAACATCCATCCATCCAAACCAGAATGCACTGCTGATGCAGACTAGTAATGTAGTCTTTGCATGGCTTAGCCGGGGCTTGTTTGTTTATGTCAATCAGTTGGACGAAATTCGTTATCAGTCTACAATTTCCAGTAAAAAAAACTACTTGCCATCTACACTACCCCGAAAATGGCGTTTGCGAAAGCAAGTAAACAGTTTTGAACGAAATTGTCATTGGTTTTGTAGGCGTATGGATTATGCAGAGGCGATTGTTTACCTCAAAGAGCATGACATCAGAAAAGAGGATGGAACGTACTATGAATTTGGAGAGGTTTGTACTTTTCACCTTGTCGTTAAAAAGAAAAACGGATAACGGCCGTTATCTTCTTGATCCTCCTCCTCCTCCTCCTCCTCCTCCTCCTGGTGAGTTCGCCCGTTCTTGTTTGGTTGATTGTTTGCAGTGTGTTTATTTTATATATTTTTTCAAGTTATCCTAATTTTTTATGTTCGTTTTCTCTCTCTCTCTCTCTCTCTCTCTCTCTCTTTTCTTTTCTTCTTTTTTTTCCGAATAGGATATTCCAGAAATGCCTGAAAGAAAAATGACAGACCAGATAAATGAGGTATGAACTTAAAACGCTAGTTCCGGCATCAATAAAGTATTAGCTAAATGAGATTAAATATTAATCATCGTTAACCGGGAAGAGTGTAGCTGGTCAACAGTCAAACAACAAATAGATGCGCACCAGCAGTAGTCAGGCTCTTTTGTTGTTGTTGTTGTTGCTGTTGTTGTTGCTGTTGTTGTTGTTGTTGTCGCTGCTGTTGTTGTTGTTGCTGTTGTTGTTGTTGCTGTTGTTGCTTATGTTCAAGAGAGTAAAACATGATACCAATATCATTCTTTCTTGCAGCCAATTCTTTTGTGTCGTTTTCCCCTTGAAATCAAGTCGTTTTACATGCAAAGATGTCCTGAAGACAAGAGACTCACAGAATCGGTAAGAATATCCTCAAATTGTACGTCATCTCGTGATTGTGTAACGTCACTTATTCAGGATGACGTAACACTTATGAATCTTCCTGGTTTAATGCTTAAATGCATCAAACTTTTCTAAAATATCCCTGAGTCGAAGGCCAAAACATATATATAACATTCGCACATTATATGTAGATATTATAAAACCGTGGAGTAAAGACACAAGGCAACAGAAAATATTCAGGAAAAACGAACTTGAGACTTTGGCCAGCGGTACACAAAAAAAGTCGCATTTCATTGGCTACAAACATCACGCCATTACTAGCAACGTTGCAGACGTGTTCACACGAAATTTGTCATAGTTGCAAGCAACGTAGCAGAGGTGGTCAAACGGTGCAAGTTCGTAGTTGTGCGCAACATTTGCTCTGTCTATTCGAGACTTTAGCTTATTTTGATGTTGATAATCTTATTGTTAGTTTGTTGGCCAAATTAATGAATCAAAACAAAAACGTCCGCCATCTTGTTTCGTCCCCAGTCTTCGTCTTTGACCCCAATAATCGTGTGGACTTGTTTTGTTTTCCTTCATGTGTAGGTGGATCTGCTCATGCCTGGTGTAGGAGAAATCATCGGAGGATCAATGAGGATATGGGACTACGTAAGTATTGCTGGTCACGTGACGGCAGCCATGTTTGACGGCAGAACAATAGACTTCCCCATAAAATAATTTTTTACCAAAAAATAGCGTATAATTTTGGCTTAAAAACTGCTTAGCCTACTTGCCAGGGTAGTGGGCTTTTCTTTGTGTTTTGGTAATTTTTTCCAATAATATTTGGGCGGGAAAACTGACGCGTCCGCGCTTCAAATTTGTTCCATGCGCAGACGTTGCCTCACGGTCTGGTATAGGTCTCATTCGATCAAGTGCAACCACAGGTAGCCCAAGCAAACATTGTTGTGTCTAATTCAGTGCAGTAATCATTTTCCCTATGTATCAACTAACGGATGGATTCCTTTTACAGAATGAGCTCATGGAAGGGTACAAGCGTGAGGGTATCGACCCTACTCCTTACTACTGGTTCTCTGACCAGGTACGTTAGCACGTTTCTCGTTCGTTCTTTGGTATTTCAAATCAATAGTCCATTTTCTCAAGTAGGGGTGGCATCCAAACTTGATGGACCACAATAGCGAAAAAACTTTATTTTTACTTTTTTATTTACGAAAAAAATCATAGACAAGAATAATCATTTTCTTGTGTTTTAATTGGAAAATTTCGAAGACCTATATTCTAATTTTCACCTCAAATCTCCTCTTCTGGTTTTGTGGCCCGTCAACTGGATTCCTTGGATTTGGATGTGTGCGCAGCAACTTTGAGAAAAGGGTTATGTCAATTTTTATTTGATTTCTTTTTTTCTTTCTTTTTTTCTTTCTCTCTCTCTCTTTTTGTTTTGTTTTTGCTTTGCTTTGTTTTGTTTTGTTTTGTTGTTTTTGTTTCTTCGTTTCTTCCTTCCTTCCTTCCTTTTTCCCTTCATCTTCGGAAAAACCTGTCTTTTCTTTCGGAGAGAAATTCAGGAGGACATAAAGAGAGCTTCAAGCCCCATACAAAGGCGTCCGCCTCGCCCACAAACGACAAAAATTATTTCTTCCTGTCCTTTTTAATTCCCATCCTGGAGTTTTTACTCGTCCCTAATGATTCACTTTCTTTACTTCCTAGCGTAAGTATGGCAGCTGTCCTCATGGCGGTTATGGCTTGGGTCTAGAGCGCTTCCTCACGTGGCTTCTCAACAGACATCACATTAGGGATGTTTGCTTCTATCCAAGATTCGTTGGGAGATGCAAACCTTGAAATAGCTATCAAAATCATCATCAATGAGCTGACTATAACTTTACTAGGATTTCAAAATGTAGCTGAATTTTTTGTGCTTGTGAAGTACATTATTGAATTATGTTTAATCGAAATTCCAAAGAATTATCACACGGCGGCCATGTTGGCTGTAACAATACGTTTCCCAACGTAGCCTCGAATTCAAACACTTCAGAACGAGTTCGCCCGGGTATGAACAAAGGATTTCATTCTAACGGGAATAAACATAGCCGTCACGTGATAAAATTCATAAACACGACAATAATTCTCGATTTCCAATCATTCCAAAGAGAATGACACGGTCGCCATATTCGATGTGGTAAAGTAATTCAACAAGAAATTGTCTGTTGAATTCTTCCAAAATGGCGGCCGTGACGTCATATGAAAATCAAGAATTAGTGTTTACTATGTTTACAGTTTCTGAATTTGAAATTGAATTAAGAAAGAAAGCATTCGACACCTTAGGATAATAGTTCAGAACTAATGGAACTTTCCTGGAGTAAAGAAATGTATACATTTACTGCATTTTGTGTACGCCAACCTCGACTTGAAGCCATTGTTTCTTGGTCATTGAATTCGGGGAAAGTCTATTGGAAGGAGATACTGCACGAAATTGTTTTGGATAATGTGAAAAGCTCATTAAACTTAGATGAAATATATTTGTCGTGTCGTCACTTGATCAATGTGGACGGTAACGATCACCCCTCCCTTTCTCAAACACTCTGTACTTCAGTCCTACAATCTTCCCTTCCACCCTTCAAGCGTTGGCAAATGACACTCGGAGCTTCAGAGACCCAGAAGGTTTCCAAAACTCTCTCGAGAGCCGAGAGACATCTAAAGGCCCGTTTACGCTAGCAATTTTGTCGCGCGATTTTACGGCGATAGACCGCGCACACGTCGCACCATTAGTGTAAACGGGCCTTAAAGAACCTTGGGAACCTTAAACCTGAACTTTGAACCTTGAACCTTAAAAGAACCTTAAAGAACTGGTTGAAACTGCCGTGAAACGACAAGGACAACGCTGAGTTAATGAGAAACATAGATTTTCCTCGTCTTACTGGTATACAGTGAAACTTTCACCACAAATTGCGCCATGTAAACACCCTCGCATCTCACAAGGCCGTTGAATAACAGTGAAATAGAAACCTTTAAGATGGATTTTGCAGTTCAACGCAGTGAGTTATATGATTTTTAATCTGTAATGTACGAATATTACAAGTGATCTTCATAGTTAACAATTAGCTTCTTTATAAATCTCTTGTTTTAGCGCAAATATATTAAGCTTAAACTGGCAAATATTATCAATCTTTCAATAAATATCAGTTTATAATTAAAATAAATACTATCAATTAGGTAAATGTACATCGTTAAAAGCATTTTTAACGCACAGCTGAAAAGCATATTTTATACAATTTACAAGTTTGTTGAAATGATAATGCTTTCATATTTTTTTCGGCTTTACAGTTGACAAGAAGTACACCGTAGAAAGGTTTAGTCAAAGCCGTACAACTACAGATGATGTCATTCAGTCCTAGCTATCGACTGTTGTCTTGGTTTTGTAACCATTCGTTTTAAGATGCCTTTACCATTTTACCTCAAGAAATCTTCGTCCATAGCACCAAAGTTGCCCAATCTTTTGATTGATTTTGCAAATGTTTAATCCAACAAGAAGAGATTTGACCCGGTAACATACACACCGAACTTAATGATGAAGAAAAGCCTGGCCATGTATGGCATCTTTTCCGGCGACTTCAGTGAAAACTTTCTCGAAACAACTTACTGTTTTTGACATCTTACTTTTTTAAGCCCATATTTGTGCACCTTGGAACCATAGTTTCTTTCTATCCAAAATTCACGAGAATTTCCAAGCATGGAAATGTCGTTTTTCAATGGCTCCTCAGCTGTCCATCGTGCAAACGAATTAAAGGAAATTTTTCGGAAAACAAAACCAGTTATTCTGCATTTCTTACTGTATGCAACGGTTTGAGCTATTTGTGTACAACCGATGCATGTGAAAGAAGTTGGTATTTGTGTCAGATGGAAGAAATTCAGAAGAGCCAGAACTTATTGAAAAGAATGCCGAAGAATGCGACGTGCCATATCGCACGAAGCTGCTCGAACGACAGCTTAATTTAAAAGTGTGTAAAATAACTGCTTTGGGAAATAGAGGAAAGGTTAAAATAGTCAGAAGATTGAAGTTTATGAAATGGAAGTTCTTTTCATGCCAACAAACAGGTTCGGAACTTGTAACCGCAAAAACAGGCTGAAGAAAATAGTTTTCAAAAAATATGATAAACACATCTTGTTGCTTGGCAGCTGGGATCGATGTTTACCAAAAACAAGTTCCTTCAAAGCCATCCAACCAGTATATAGCCGGAAGAACCGGTTTGAACGTAGGATGTCACAAATGCTATACGATATCAATCCTTGAACATACTCGTGCTTCGATGTTTCTTGAAAAATGCAGCTAAAAATTCCTAACAACTGGACAAACGCTGCAAAAAGGCTATTCTTTTGTTAAATTCCAAAGCTGAACTCTTCCTTGAAAACCAAGAAGTAGATCACAAACACCATTGTCAGCAAATCTGGGAAAATATGTATCAAGATCTTCTTCGTCCCAGAAATACCATTTCAAAGCCTGTCAATCAACGTATTTTTGTCCAATAGCGTATAAGGATCCACGTATCGCCATGGCAACACACTTTGAATGCCTTCCGATGAGTACATCAATGTCCAATAACATCTAATCTTCTTATTTCACGCGGTGAATGGTAAAATCATCCGTGGATAGGATGAATGAACAATACACTAAATCCATTTGAGGTGGGACCTCAAAATTTCTGCTTCAAATATCGGTTTCAATGGGCTGTTTTGTCTTGGACGAACTTCTTTTTCTCGGTTCGAGAAGAAGGGATGTCTTGTATAGGGTGTCCTCGTCCATCAGAAGGTCTTTCGCCATCAGATAATAGACGACCTAGAAATGAAGGATACTTTGTGTTACGGTGATGTGCGCTGCTAATGCGCTTACTGTTGTAGGAATACTAGGACCAGCTACAGTAAAGATTCCTCCTGTGCCTCAAGGGTTTTTCTCCGGGTTCTCCAATTTTCCTCCCTCCGTAAAAACTAACTTCCAAAAAGCTCACTTCCCGAGTTCTCTAAAAGATACATGAACAGGAGGTTTCGCGCTAAATCACGCTTGGTGACTCGAAACGACTGACATTTCTTTGACTTTTTCTGTTGCTTAAAACTATATTTTTACAAGTGAACCGCGAACAAGTGACAGAGAAAAGAGTGACATCAAAACATGTCAGTCGTTTCACGCCACAAAGTGTGATTTCGCACGAAGACCCTGCCTTCATGCATCGTTTTCGAAACTCGGAAGAGGGATATTCGAATTCCATATATCATCGGCAGCTTGAACACGAGCCAAAGGCGTTGCTACGGTTACGGCTACGATATATTTTCCCACTCATGCGTAATCCGCTCTTAGCGCTTGCTAATATGAATTCGAATGCTATCAATGTCTTTCTTAATCCTTTCTTAGATTAGAACTTAAATTACCTTAGCATCACATTCTATTGAATATGTTGTCTGTTGGTAGTGGCGAATCTCCTGAATCACTTGAGCAATCTATATGAGACAATCACAACACCATTTTTTAGTAGAGAAACCCTCAAGATTAGAAACTGGGTGGACAATTCTCCTTTCCTCGTTCGCACAAAAAGGCGATATTCATGGATGTTGTGTTTTCCCATTTCAACAGTCTTGGGAATATGATTCTTTTTCGAGAAAGATAAGAAATAAGCCTCCAGAGAATGACCCGTGTCGTGAAATATGGAAAAGTTTAATGTAGAAAGTCTCTCGATACAAGCGCATAGGAAACAGAATTCGATTCCAAGAGGACTAAACATTGAAGGTCGTTACTTACCATTCGCATCTTCGAGAAGTTTATCAACCCTTCCTCGGTACAATCCGGGGTCCCGTCCTCGATAAAAGCCAGATCGGTGAGATAGAATCCAAGATATGGTACGCAAGGTGGGTCAGCACTGGAATGGAAAAGAAGAAAAGCACTCAACAGTTGCAGTATGTTCAACATGCATGCAGTTATACAGCTCTGTTGTTATTGCTGTTGTATTAGAAGCACTAGTTATACTAATGTATGTTACTGTTGCTGCCGTTTGTTGCTTCTGTTATTATTGCTGCTGTTGTTGGTGCTGCTGTCGCTGTTGTTGCTGCTGTTGTTGTTGTTGTTGTTGCCGCTTTTGTTGTTGCTGCTGTTGTTGTTGTTGCCGCTGTTGTTGTTGTTGTTGTTGCTGCCGTTGTTGTTGTTGCTGCTGCTGTTGCTGTTGCTGCTGCCGCTTTTGTTGTTACTGTTGTTGTTGTTGTTGTTGTTGTTGCCACTGTTGAAGTTGCTGCTGTTGGTTTTGTTGTTTTTGGATACACTTGCGTGTGTTTGTTTTTTGCATTATAAATACATAACAAAATGATTGACAAGTAAACTAGATAAGACGTCAACATTGACGTCACTTACCATCTCAACGCATCACGCATGTTTTTGAAACGTCCCTCAGCACTGACAATTTTTTGAAGTTTATCGATTTGTGAACGAGCCTGCAACAAAAGAGAACGAATATTATGCATCAGTTTATTATATTCACTGGTTACTTATTCTCGACTTTTAGTGGCACTTGTTATCCTTCACCGCACATGAAAACTATTGTGTTCATGCAAATTGCCCCTCAAATTTGATGCAAATGAGCCAAAACGAAATGCTTTATGGGTCGTAAGAAAGCAGCGTATAACTGGTTACATTAAACGCAATATAAAGCCTTAAATAACTTTTCCATTCTTAAAAACTTTATTTACAGAGGTCAGCACGTAACAGCTATAAGCTGACAAACCTGTGGCCCTCTTTTAACGTCTCTTAAGTTGAAAGGGACGGGACCGCCATTAACGTGATCATCCGAGCCACGTGAAGGTCGAACAAGGCAGTACCTTCTCCTCAGTTATTTTAAGACCCCGAGTGTTGGTCCGGCTTTAACCCATGACCTCCCGCACAACAGACTGATGCTGAAACAACTGAGCTAACCGAGTGACGAAGATATATCACAACGTAACTAAACTCAAGTTCTAACTTTCTCACCTGTTTAGAGACCTTTTCCCAAGTCTTTTTGAGTCGAAATACCGAGCTGCTAAGAAATGCCGAAGTGATTTCAAGCACTGAGTTGAAGTTGTGAAGGTCTCTGCAGATTTCTGCCACATTGGCCCATTTTTCGATGACAGTAGCGCGAGCTGACGGAGTTTGACGCTTCAGGATTTCCGACGCAACTAGTGCGCTTGCCTGAAGGAAAAATATTCAAAAATTACTTTCCATACAAAAGATTCGCGCATAAACTGAATTTGCTAAAGACTTCGTCGTTAATCGTCATTTTGGGGTTAGATAACAATAACAATGACAATAACAACAACAACAACAACAACAACAACAACAACAACAACCATAACCCTAACCATAACCCTAACCATAACCATAATGGCTAAAGTGCATGTCCTACCTCGTTAAACCGCTGACTAACTCTCAAGATATTCGGCGCAAGGGTATTCTTATTCGTCTTCATCCAAGCCAAATTAAGAAATTCACTGCAAAACGTACGACAAAAACGCTGTAAGTATGCAGTTGTAAAATCATTGTTTCCAAGGGCTTAATCCCCCCTATCTATACTCCATCCTTTTGAACCACTCCCCCCCCCCCCCCCCCCCCCCCCCCCCCCCCCGCCCCCCCCCCCCCCCCCCCCCACCCCCAGCTTGGGTCCGAATGCCTGTTAATTTTACCATGGTTTTCATGCTATAAATACATAGGATTCTTAAGTCAAAACACGACTTACTGAGCTGGAATTCTGGAGAAAAGCTGGTGTTCGATGTAAGTGAGCTGCTCTGCCAACTGAGTTGCAGAAATTTTATCGAAGCTGTTCGGATCAACTTGACAAGGCTTCAAGATAAAAAATAACGATAGTTAACAACTATTTCATTCAGTCATTTGTTTTTTTCCTCTCTCTTACTAAAGCAACCATACTAAACAAGACAGAAGAAAACTATTTTCTAAATACCTGCTTAAGAAGAAGGTTCTCGAAGTTTGTATTTTCGTGTTTCCTCTCAAGAGTTCTAAGAAAAAATTAAGCTTTTAAAACATGGTAGAATTTAAAGCGTCATTCACATTTCCATAAAAAAAACGTTTCCTTGTTGTAACAAAAACCATAGGAATTGAAATAGTCACGTGACGTACACCCCATTAATGATTGTAGTCACGTGGCAGTGAATTCTTGACCTTTGGCCAGGTAATTTGTCACATTATTATTCGCTCTTGGTCATGTGGGTCACGTAGTTTATCACCCCCCCAATTGTGTCATGGGATTGATCACGTGATAGTAAAGGCTCGGACTTACGATGCGACGTTGCCTGTAACGTTACTTGCAACGGGGAAATCGCACCGTGCGTCCACCCGTGCAACTGTTCTAAAACGATTTCTACTTCTGCGACGTCGCCGGCGATAAATATCACGGTGAACACGTCTGCGACGTTGATTGCAACGGCGTGATGCTCTCAGCCAATGAAATGCGATTATTTCGATGTTGCGCAAACCATTTTGTTTTCATCAGCTTTGTAAACACAGGACTTGGTTACCGCGGCTAACCATTTTTATGCGATGTCCCAAGGAAAGTCGCTTCGTGTGACATCCCCCTAGAAACCCCGTTGCAAGCAACGTCGCAGGCAACGTCGCATCGTGCGTTCGAGTCTTAAGGAAATTTTTTTAAGAAGCGTTTGGTACCTGATAATTGCCGCAGCGAACTTTTGTTCGAGGTTCGACGATCCTCCATGATGTAAGATCTCTTCCATGAAGGAAATTAACTGCTCCCTTAACTTGGCGTCCGAATCAAAGTCCTGGCGAATCAATGATATCCTTATTAGACTTACTGCGATTCTCAATATTCTGCGAACTCCGTAGTCGCGAGCTGCCCATTGGAATTTGGTTTTTAACAGCCGCAATCAAAAATATAAAAGCTACCGACTGCTTATTTTTGATTGACGGCAGCGAAAAACCAATTTCACAACAAGCCGTTGAAATGTCTGAGTTCGCAGAATAATGAGA
>JAADYU020042222.1:0-10140 GCA_011763375.2 Heteractis magnifica
GAAGGGAAGGGAAGGGAAGGGAAGGGAAGGGAAGGGAAGGGAAGAGAAGAGAAGAGAAGAGAAGAGAAAATAAGGCGGGGAGAGGAGAGAACAGGAGAGTACAGAACAGAGAATAGTAATGGAAAAAACATTACTTTACCTCAAGCAGACTATCTCCCACAAGTCCAATCAGCAACTTATGGCCTTTTCTCTCCTTGATTCTCGCACTGTTTTCAGCCTTCTTGATAGATGTGAAGTCAAACACAGCTATATCTGCATTCCCCTTCTTATCCTTCTTCAGGTCTCGATGTTTAAGCTGTCCCTTCGTGGCATACTCCACTGTATCATTCACGTAGGATATTAGGTTAGCTTGATTGATATTATTTGGGCTTAATAACTTCTTTGGATTGTTTCCGAAGTCCTTTGAGAAAAAAAACAAAAGTTAAATAACATCCAAAGCAGAATCTAAATATACATGTGTAATATCAAAAATCTAACAGACCCACACAAAAACAGATGATGAAACCAGGCCATCCACCACCCAACTAAAGGCTTGAACACACAATGCGACGTTGCTTGCAACGGGGAAATCGCACCGTGTGTCCACCCGTGCAACTGTTGCGCGCGACGTCGCAGAAGTAGAAACGAGTTCTGTTACTGCGACGTCCCCGGCGACAAATTTCACCGTGTGAACACGTCTGTAATGTTGCTTGCAACAGCGTGATGCTCTCAGCCAATGAGATGCGATTATTATGATGTACCGCTGACCATTAGAACTTGGTATAACCGCGCCTAACCAATTTTATGTGACGTCGCAAGGAAAGTCGCTATGTGTGGCATCCCCCTGAAAACCCCGTTGCAAGCAACGCCGCATCGTGTGTCCGGGCTTTAACTATCCAAACAAGCAAGCAAACAGACAGACAGACAAGAAAATAAACGAAAGAGTACAGAAATTATTTCCCATTTTATTCCTGGAATTTACTTTCCATTTTCCCATAAGTACCAGGATGTTGTCACGAACGTAGAACTGAAAATGGTTTTCAAGTTTGAAGTGCCTTCCGATTATTTTTTATCCATACCTCTTTTAGCACTCCTCTCTCCAGAAGGCTTGACTTGAGCGCCGTCATAACAAAATAATGAGTTTCATCTTTGTAGTAAACTATATTTTCCAGGCTTATTCCTTTTAGTTGCCGCAGTTTTTGGAAGAAACCAGGATTAAACTGATACGCTATGCCACTGATTTCCTCGACTCGCGCTTCTTCTTCAGAATAATAGTTTACAAAATTTGCCGTTACCCCAATAGCAAGAGTTCCTGAGAAACAAAACGTCAAATGAATTAAAAACCTTAATTCTGCCTTAATTTCAGAAAATCAGAGGAAGACTGAGAAAGAAGGCGTAGAACAAAGAATTATGGGAATGTTCTCTCCAAATTCGTAAATACGCCCCACAATTCCATGCACGATTTGGCGTTCCAAGTCTACTTAAAGAAGTTTACTTAAGCTTTGAAAGTGAATGAAATAGAAACGAAAGGGAAAAGATGAAAAAAAGGGAATCTATTGTTTCGTACCTCTCATTTCTATTTGAGCAAATCCAGGCAAAACATTCTTTTTACCATCAGCGCCGATCAAAACATCCAACTCAAAGTCACTGACCGAATGATCTGATGGCGTGACAGAACACTTCCAGCCTTCCTCTTCACTGATTGGCTCAATGACCTTCTCAAATGTTACGCCAGTGAAGACTTTGACACCCAAAATGAGAGCTGTTTTGAGTAGAATGGCTTGTAAGCGACGTATACCTGAAAAGACGAAAAATCAAATTGGGCGAAAGTAGTCTTCTTCTGCAACTTTTTAAATATCTTTTTATTTTGTGTGTGTCTTTGTTCTTTATTTCGAATTCCTTTTACTTCTGGCGTTAATATAATGTCACTCCAGCTGAAGTTTCTTAAGATTCTTTTTTAAAAATTATAAATATTACTCAAAGCCTTACTGGGAAAGAAATTGGAGAAAAATATGTTCAAAGTAAGAGTCTACACTAGTTCTGTTTTTATACAATTTTCTCATTTTCTTCCCATATATTTTGGAGAATGTTTTCCTTACATTTCCTTCCTTCTCTTTTTCACATTATTACTACGTATACGTCAATTCTGCTTATCTGTTTCGTTGTTTTTAATGTTAATTCAATATGCAGCAATAACCAAGGGTCAAAATTGATGCCATAACAGAAATGGTGGCTATTGTCAGCCCCAGACAAGACAAGACGAGTACCATTTAAAATTCTTTAAAGATGAGGAAATGGAATCATAAACTCTTAAATCATCTCTAAAAGAAGCTGATATTGAATCGCCTAAGTACGTGGGCTCAAGGTCATCTGAAGACGCATACAAAAGTTATATGCAACATTAAAAATATTTGGCCGGGAATACGCTCCCCCTGGTAACGGCTCGATAATGATTATTCATCACGTATGAAACTTTTTGTGACGGAATACTAGAATATAACGAAAAACATAACATTTTTAATATTCAAAAATAACAAAAGCAAATCTCACGGATTTCTTTTCTGTTGTCTCATAAGGAAATTATTCGTACAGTGTGTATTTTCGGCGATTTTTCAACATACAAACGGATTTTTTGTTGTTGTTGTTTTTGTTTTTGTTTTGTTTTGTTTTGTTTTGTTTGAAGAAGAACTTGACCGATATTGCAGTATTGCGTTTGTGGAAATCATCGTGAGAATATCTAGCAATTCGAGTCTGACGGCTGCAAAATAGATTTTTCCATCAGCACTACAGCACAGAGCCTTTTAGGATACAGCCAGGCAGATAAGTAGGTAGATTAATTAGTATATGAGGGCAAGGTCGGTAGGTACTTAGGTAGGTAGGTTGGTAAATAGCGGGCAGGTAGGTGGGTAGGCAGGTAGGTGGGTAGGTAAGTAGGTAGGTAGGTAGGTAGGTAGGTGGGTAGGCAGGTAGGCAGGTAGGTAGGCAGGTAAGTAGGTAGGTAGGTTGGTTGGATGGTAGGTAGGTTGGTAGTTAGTTGTGTGGGTAGGTAAGGAGGTGGGTAGTTAGGCAGAATAGGTAGTCGGCTAGGGGCTTGTGTTCAGAGGCAGGTAATTCTGCAGTTATGTAGATGAGACGAAACTGAATAGAACCTTATGGGATACTCTTTAACTTCACCAAATAAGGTATTGCACTGTGCGCATGTGGATAAGATCTAAACTGCTAGTTCATCGAAATACAAAATAAACAATACTACGAAAAAGCCCCAGAAAACTGAAAGTGAAAGCTAACGCCGGGATTGCATAACGGAAATTTTTTTTGCTAAGCTGTTTGATTTGGGTACGAAACACTCAAACTTTCGCTTAACATTAAAATAACATTGCATTCTAGCAACGTTTATCACTCGTTAAATAAATTCTAATATTATGTAATCGTACCAAGCGGAAAAGAGCTTGTAATATCGCACGTCTTTATGGTAGCCATACTTAAGTTTTTATTTTGGTAATTGCTTGATTACAATGTCATCGCTGTAGAACGTTAGCTTCAAGGCATTTTTGATCCCAAACACTTAAAAGCAGGCCATATTCTATATATGCCCCGTTGATAAGCTGTATATAAACTTTCAATAACGAAGATTATATTTAAATATATTACAGAGTCGAAAGAATATCAATACATCATACAATTACTTACTATAAGGCCAATACACGTCTTGTTGTGTTTTGGACGGGTTTAAAGCAGTTATGTCTGAATGTTTGCGATAGGATTGTTTTTCGGATGTTACAAACTGTCAGTTTTGCACTCATCAGGCGATTATATAAACATTGTAGATAAAACAACATTCAGGTGGTAAGATCACGCACTAATGTAGCCTTCAAACAAAGTGATTTTTCATTGACTTAATCGTTCCGGAGTCAACGGTTTTCAGATAGAAAATTTGACTGAAAACTATGCAAGAATAGGAATATATAGGAGTAGAGAGCATTATTATATATAGCCAAGTACTCGAACGCTATTTAAACACAACATGAAAACAACATGGTATATACTTACTGATATGATCTATAGACCCCGAACAAAACTTCCCGTAGAATTTCTTCGCTCCAAGCGATCGAAAATCCGTGAGTAGGAAAGGCCAAAGATGAAGTACATTATTCCTAGAAAAAGTCTGTCGTTTTTCTACGATAACAACTTGTGCTCCTAGTAAAGCTAGTTCGATAGCGGTTCTAAGCCCAACAGGACCACAACCGATAACTAAAGCATGAATATCCTCACAAATTGTTCCTTTGGAATATTCTTTTTGGTTCGCGCGGTTGTCTAATAACTCCCACAAACTCTTGCATTTCCATGATTGAAGTTTACTTTTTAAATTCTGGTAAAATTCTCTCGATGTGTCAGCTTTTTCAAGCCCAACCGCATGGACCAACCGTTTAAAAGATTGTAATATTTCAGGACAATCCTCGGCCTCTATAAACTTGTTGAAAAGTTCTTCGGGACTTCTTTTGGAACTTCCCTTGACTCTGTTGTGCTCATTTTCCATAGTCTAGAACCAGAAACGGTTCTAATAAAAGCGAATTTCTCCCAAACGGTTAGAGATTTACAGCTGTAACGGCTCAGTCGACGTCGTTGGGCTTCTAAACAAATTTAAATTCAAAGAGAACTTGACACCGCTATAGAACTCTTGAGAGTCATTGAAGTGTGACTTTACGTATTGTATTACCGTCATGCACATCCGATAAGGTGACGAAGAACATGCATAAAATAAGTAGAAGTTCGCCAAGAAAAATTAGTTAGTAAAAGTACTATACGAAGAATAATTTCCAGAAACGATGACAACCAATAAACGAATACTGAGAAGCAATTAGACAAATTAGCATAAAATCTAAGGATTAATCTCCTCCACTCTCGGTTTGTACGTAATGGTCAATTATAGCAATTAAATCACAGGTTCCCACTTGTCGTCAACGTGGGATGACAGGAGAATAGCTAACGTTTGTTTCTTGATTAATAAAGGCTGGAAAAAATGACACATTTTGGAGACAGTTTTTTATGAACCATTTCGGACTTCTACTTTCACTCAATCACTTCAGCTGTTTTTCCGCTCTACTTTCCAAATTTGTCTAAAAGAGAAAGATTGATGGACAGTTTCAGTGCTTAGTTGCAACCGTTTCTCGTTTAATTTTCACGAACAATTTGACTATCTTTTAATGGAATACTGAAACTTGAAACCATTGTATCATGGCCATTAAGCAAATTCAAGAAGGGTCAATGTCAACATTATTTTAAAATGCATTATAAAAAGACTTGAGATTGTATTTTCAGCTACTTTCATCCTTTGTAATGCCATTCTTAGGACTAGACTGTAGTTCTACATTGACAGATTTTAGAGCATCAACAACCCATGATGGGTAATCTCTGTCTGGGTACATGTTGGACATAAAGTTCTTTATAAATTCTGGGAATTTGTCTTGTTTGATGTTTTCTCTCATCCCACGCATGAGCTGCATCTGTGAGGGAATGAATAGTGAAAATGGAAAAAGTATTTAGTAGGTGAAAGAATTCAACAGAGTCCCATTAAAGAAGGCAACTCTTGAGTGCATCAAAAAGAACAATCAAATAAAAAAAGGAAAAGAAAAAATGGAAGGCAATGAATGAATGAATGAATGAATGAATCATATTGATGTTTTATATTTTATTCATTCATTTTTCATTTGTTCATTCATTCTGGCATATCAAGTCTTATAACAGCACAACACACAAACGTTTGACCACTTTTAATGTAATCACATACTTTTATGCAGAGGATTTTTTATGTTCAACTAACACACTTTGATGAGAAGCTGTATGGTTTTACCAAATAAGGTGTGTAAAAGCTTGTTTGTCATCAAAAAACCTGTGCAAAAAAGTATGCAAATACATAAAAACTGGTCATCGTCTTGCATGTCACACAGTAAAATTCACAACTTGTATAACAACATCATGTACCTGTAACACTGTGTCAGATTCTTGGCACCTGATAAAAAAATTAATAATTTAAATTTGTCAAATCGATTTACCTGATAATTAATATTATGAATGGTTATAAGGTGACAAGCAACGGACTCCTTCCCTATAAGTGAATTAAGATATGCTCTGGTGTGCTTTCTGCAGGTATAACAGGAGCATTTGTCATCTATTGGTTTCAAGTCACTGGCAAACTGCTTGTTTTTTAGATGAAGTTGACCCCATGGAACAAGAGCTGTGCCAAATCTCTGAAAAAAGTAAACAGATAAGCTAAAGTGATTGACATTAAAAACTTAGTTCAAATCTAGATTTGCACATATATTTACAATCTAGGTAGGGCAATATCATTTCAGATTTTTTTTCTAGGAATAGTTTGATATGTATTTTCTTATGCATAAGTTAATTATGAAGACCATGGTACTGTATTGGCCACATTTTCTGAATTTATAAAGATGGCTTTAAAGCATTTTCAATTTCTGAATTCAAACTAACAAGCAAACTATAATCCACAACATTAAAAAATTTAAAAACCAGGATATTTAAGAGAAAAGTTTGGAAGAAATTACGAGTGACTTGCAGGGGCAGATCCAAGAATCAGAGAAAGGGAGCTGAACAAGAGGAAAGAGAGGCCCAGAAAACAGATCAAGCCAAGTCTACCCATAATCTTTGGTTTCACAACTATTTTCTATAGCATTAGTCATACTCACAGCTGTCCTAGTGGGATATACACAGTCATACATATCAGCTCCCAGTGCACAACAGACTACCAAGTCAACAGCATACCTTGAAAACCAGAAATACCAGAATCGTGAGAAAACACTCTAACCATTTAAGGCCTACATGTTATACTCTTCATAACTGGGACATGAATTTCAAAGATGCAAGTGTAAGAAGGGGATGTAGCAGGTTTTGTATGTATGAGTGAGAAACATATGGTACTGAACAGCATACATGCCAGATACGGTATGCAGTAACACTGAAATGGTTTCCCATTGTTTTCATATATTATCCAATCAAAACACATAGTTACAGTTTCCCACTTACATTTAAACTGCTTTCCTATAGTTCCACCCTACATGTGTTACCTGGGCTACCAGTGTTCTATGGACCTTTAATATCTTCATGACCATAGGTAGCCCAGAGCATATAATTTCAGTATTCTCAAGTTATATGCACATGTACATGAGAAAAAAATCAGACAACAGCTAATGTCTATCATACATGTAAATTATAGAATGCTGGAGAAAGTGGGGGAGCAGGGGAGGGGGGACTGTCATACTTACCCTACACCCATAACATAACGAGGTTTGTTTTCAGGGAGTAGATCTGTACATAATGTCACAGTCCGCCAGAACTGATCCTTTTCTTCTCCACCACTTAAACCACCAATAGCAATACCTGGGGTATCTCGCTGAACCATCTCTAAATGAAAAATGTATTTCTTAACATAGATGAGTAGCATTCTAGGATAAATGAAGGCACTGGTTTCTTATTCTCAACTCTGAGGAGCACTTTGCATAAATACAATAGCTTGTTATCTTTCACTGCACATGAAAACTATTGTGTTCATGCAAAGTGCAACTCAAATCTGATGCAAATGAGCCAAAACAAAATGCTTTATGGATTGTAAGAAAGCAGCATATATTATAAGTGGCACTGCAAATTGTGTGGTTACCTTTTACACAGATTTTTCTAAGTTCTGGATCAAGACCACCTTGAATTATAGCAAATAAATTCTGTTCCTTTGGTCTATTATGAGCTTTTATACACCGGTCTAACCATCGTATTGATCTATGCATTGCTTCCTCCACTCTGGGTCCTATTGTTAAACTACTAACAACATCATCTAATTGCATCATAATGTCAGCTCCTATGGAGTTCTGAATTTCTATGGACTTTTCTGGAGTTAGTAGCATTTCTTTACCATCATGTGGGGATTGAAATTTTACTCCTTCCTGGTGATTAAAGAAAAAATCAATAAGAATGCACTACATTTTTCCTTCTCTTGCATCTTCTTCCTTCCCACAATTTGTTCTCATTCTCTCCTTCCCCTGAGTTGCCGAGGATGTATAATTATTTAAATTAAGCACATATACATTTGTACTACATTTTGGAGTTCAAAATACTTATTATCCCTATCCTACTACCGGTATATGAAATACATGTAGTCTGACTACCGCTTTTAACATCAAGCATATTATTTTTCCTTACCTCAGTAATTTCAGAGAGTTTGATAAGAGAAACCATTTGAAATCCTCCACTGTCCTTTGAAATAAAAAAAATAAGGTATATAAACTATTAAAAATAACAAGATTTTAATTTTTATTTACAAGGATATTGTTAGTTTTCAAAATTATCCTAAATACTTACCGTGAGGAGAGCTCTTTTCCAATTCATAAATTGGTGTAATCCACCAGCCTGTTCTAGTATCTCAGTCCCCTAAAATTTAACCAGCAATGTTTAAGGTTATAGTGATACTTTGTAATGTGATGTAAGCCTTTGTCATTCATCTGCCAATCAGAGACTGATTGGCTGGTGAAACAAAGCATCTTGTGAAGAGCTTTTGTGAAAATGGTTGGCATATTAACATCACAATGCTTTTGTTAATAAACGTAAAGTATTGCTATATGCCTTTCTAAAGGGTTGTGCTCACAAAAGGTGATACTAACTCAGTGAATGCAGATAGCCCAATAATGGTGATAACTCCTTCCTAACACCATAACTCACACCATTTCTTAATATTGGTATGACAGTATTTCTTAATATTATGTAATGACAACATATATACCTCTTATTAACTGTGCGCAAGGGCTGTACTGTATGTTATGGACCAAGTTTTTTTCCACTGCTTTATGGCCCAAGCATGTAGCACACAGGCCATAAAAAGTGGGAAAAAACGAGGTTCCATAACTTATGTACAGACCGAGCAATTAAGCGAGGTTAATAAGATGTTTTTTATGATTGGCAAGGCAAACTCAAAAATAAGGTTGGTGGTCCATACTGTAAGTTATAGACCACATATTAACCAATGAGAGTGAGTGAAATTACCTTCCCATATAATGTTACATATATGTTTACACAGACGCAGGTCTTGTAATGACCTATCATCACCATCAGTGTTCATCAATTCTTATCATGGAACCAAATACAATAAATCAAAAATAACCAATAATGAAAGTAAATAAATGCTTTCATAGATATTAGTTCTCTATCTGCTAGTTCTTGTGATATAATTACCGGGCGCAAACCCAAATGATATGTATTCCCAAGAATAATCTGGCAGTCAAGATCTTCTAGTTGTTTTGTAGTCAATCCCTTCATCGTGCCTTGGGTACCCACAGGCATGAATACTGGAGTTTCTACTTTATGATGTGGAAGTGCTAGGATGGCAGTTCGTGCTTTTGTCGTGGAGCATTTGGCCAAGATTTCAAAATCAAGAGCTTTGTGATCCATGTCTTATACTAGTGAATATATCCAGGAATATAAGTTATCACACTGATCTGATCTGTGATTGGAAGATAAAAATAACCCAACGTGGTGCTAAGAAAAATTCACGTATTAACGTAAAAGAGACTTTAGGATCAATATAAATTAAGTGTCGAATCGTTGATATTCTGAATCAAATAATTAAAAACATAACCAGAAAACCCTCAAAAAGCAAGGAATTTTTTGACAAAACTCTCGACAGTTTAGTTTCTATTCATTCTAAGCCTCACTTCGGTGCAATTATGGTAACTACCGCTGTACATGCAAAACGCAGGTAAAATTTTTTTCACCGCAGTTTGATTAATTTTCACTTGAAAATTTATTAGATATTGACAATTTTATGCACGTAGAAATAAGAATCTAAACGAAACAATGTATTGTTATTGTTTTTCATCTTTATCACAGGTCGGTGCAATTCCTGTACACTCGTATTCATAGGAATCGCACCGGTCTAATTCAGGGACCGCGGAGCTAGGGTGGCTGGAGGGCTATAGCCCCCCTGATAACTTTGCCGCCATATTGAATTTTGAATTACTTATTTACTATTGATATATAAATACCAAGTTATCCAGCTCTTCTCGGTAATACAATAAATATGTTTCAAATGCCCCTCAAAAGACTGGAAATCGCATTTCCAAGGGTCTCAATTTCAAAATTGAGCTGCTCAGCTGCTAG
>JAADYU020042333.1:0-10140 GCA_011763375.2 Heteractis magnifica
TTAAGGGTATTCCCACAGTATATTCACGTACGGCATTAAGCACCCTTAGTGTCTGGCACATGTGGACAAATGGTTTGGGGTTAAACTCGTTAAGAAAACTCTTCCCAAGTGACGCAGCCTGACAAAAAAAGGAAGCAAAATCAGTGATTTAGCTCTGGGTTAAATGTAGCTGGATGTACTTTTGACATAACTCACCCTCAGTAAGCTCCTTTGAAGCGATGGTTCGTATTCTGCGCCAGCTGCTTGGATGCACTGTTCTACGGCCTCTGTTAGCTTGTCTTTGATCATTCGGACGTACTCATCTGCACGCGCACTCTTTTTCTAAGCAAAATATCAGTTATTCCTAATTTATTGGTTTGCAGTCATGTACAAGGATATGGAATGACGGAAGGTAGAAAGGGATTTAATGGGAGAAGGATGTGATTCAAACCTCAAATTCTTTGGCAGCATCGTATAACATGGCACCAGGCTCCATGGAACCGATCTTGAAGACATTCTCAACAGGAGCTGGGAAAGAAAGAAAGAATGAATAAATGAATGAATGAATGAATGAAATTATATCCCATTACTTGTTGGCACATTCAACCCATTGGACAAAACACAATGAATAACTTTACGGATAATCTCACCAAAAAGCTACGAGTATTTCGCTGTCATAAAGACTGGTGCAGTGATGACACAGTGAATGCAAATCACAAATTCAAGGTTTTCAAAAACAAATTAGCTTACTTGGTACTTTCTGAAGAATTTCATGAGTTTCACTACCAATGATACGAATTCCATCAATTTCTTGAGCAAGGTGTATCTCACAATCCATAACATATGTAATAGTAGTCAAGAATATTAACAGTAACTTCAACAGATATAGGGTACCTTTTTTATGGCAGCAAAAAATGTGATTTTTACTGTCATGATACTGTCATCACTCACACCAACATGTGCACTAGCACCATCATCAACACCTTTATCATTAGCATCATCTCTGTCATTACCACAGCTATACTAACACTAACAATGACTACCACTAGTCATCACTACTACCACTGGTGACACTGGAGATCACCACCACCACCACACCACCACCACTCTCACTACAACCACGAGCACCTCAACCCACAAGTGCCACCATCACCACCATCATCACCAATGCACCATCACCACCCCACTCCCATTATAATCAGCATGATGATAACCATATTGGCAGTTCTTGTTTTGTGCATTATTAGCCTTCACTATCCCTCAAACTTTTCACTATTAGTGATATGTTCAAAGAGTCTTATTCCTTGAAATACTACCACAGTTAACCAGTCACCAGAATCATTTATTCAGTGCTATTGGTATATACCAGTAATTCACATTTAAGGATATTTGGTAACATCTTTTGTAGGCCCAATGACATCCAGGTAATCCTCCCAGTAACAGACAACAGCTCCAGTACTACACCTGTTGCAAATACAAACATGGAAACACATTATACACCTTGTCAGCAAATGACAAATTTTCAACTGAGTCAAAGACAATTTCAGTGGAACTTTTGGTGCCTGGAATCCACATGTCTGGTAAAATTGGGGTCCAAAGCTTTTTTTCTGGGGGGGAGGGGAGGGGGTCCTGCAGCACTACCACTAAGAGTGTATCTCTTTATTCATTGGACCGTCCATTTCCTAATCATTGTTGCCTATGTCATTATTATTGATAAAATCTAGTGCAGAAATACTTTTTCATCAGCTATGATCAAAATGTTTTTTCAATATCTTCACTATCAGATAATTTGGCAAGATGAGAAACAACATTTATGGTTAATATACTAAACATACCATGCCAGTTGCTTTGGTCGAGAGTAACACTGTGTTTTGACCTCACAGTATACTTTCTGCAAAATACACAGATAATTATCATGTTAGCACTTGAATTCTTGATTCATTTGCAGGGTTTGAGCCAGGCTGCGCCATTGCGCCATTCCCGCTTTCAAAACCTATTTGTCCCCTTAAAAATTAAAATAAGGGTCAGATTGTCCCCATTTCAAAGAAAAAAATAAATAAATAAATTTGAGATTGTGTCCATTTTTTTACGTGTTAAATCCGTGAATCATTATGAATTCTGCGTTTTCTGATAATTGGTCAAGCAAGACTGGGGGGACAAGAAGGGAGTCTGGGATGAGTCACATGGTTTGCATAAGCTATTTGAGTTTATTCAGCCATGACGAAAAGGAAAAGAATACGACCAATATCAAGTCTTTTTGGCAAAAAGTTTGAAGATAAAGATCAGAAAGAAGCTCAGGATCAGAATCAGTAAGATAACAATGAAGATCAGGACCAGGAAGAAAATAAGGGCAATGAGCCCCACACAAGCACAGCTAGAAATTTCCAACAAAGGAGGCTGCAAGACCATCCATGGTAATGCTACTTTGATGGAAAAATGTTTTGTGATTTTTGTCATAAAGCGAAAAACAACCCTATTGGTCAAAAGGGAAGTGTTAATTTCCACACCTGAACTTTAACTCGGCCTCTAAACATTAACAGTAAAGGTCACAAAACGCGCAACAAGAGGTAAATACGATAGCGACATTTACCTCTATCAAATGATACAAATGATACAAATGATTGTTGATACTTCTTAACATTCTTGAAATCTATTTGTTGTTGTTGTTGTTATTGTTTTTTGTTTGTTTGTTTGTTTGTTAATACAGTGCATGACCCCCTAAATTTTAATTTGTCCCTTTTTATAATTGTCTGAGGGCCATCTGTCCCTTATGGCTCAATTTCTGGCTCAAACCCTGCATTTGTACAGCTTTACTCTCACATACAAGTATATGATCCATAAATAATAGTGAATGTTGATGGAGTTTAAGAGTGTTGGTATTGTTCAAGTTATTCATTCTCTGTATCATCATTGGTATTTGTTCTTGAATGAGGGTACATGTAAACATGGGCTAAAACTAAGGATAAAAACTGTTATTTATTGATAAATAAAAAATTACAAATACATTTACATTGATCTTGATCAATTGAGGATTGAGCCAAGCTAGGGCTGGATCCAGGAATTGGAGAACAGGGGGCCCAGACCAGAGGAAAGGAAGGGCAGAAAACTGATAGAGCCAAATTTGCAGGTATGAAAATACAATAAAAGGGTGGCCCTGTGGCCCCATCCCTAAATCCATCCAGACAAACAATGATTATCTAGTAAAAAGATCTGCTTAGATAAGACACAACAAAAGATCACATGCAAGACAAAAATGTGCAGAGAGAAGACTTCAGATTTAATGTCTCATGTGTACCTGCATATCAGCTGACCCAATCCAAACCAGTCCTGAGTCTGTAAACATGGCTAGATATGAATTGTTGCAAGAAAGAGCCATCTCAACAATGGATGTTATAAGCTCACTAAACTGTGGGTACTGAATAAAAACAAAGTAGTTAAACAACATCATTGTGAATTTGAAGTAAACCCTTTGGTCGACATCTGAGGTGTGCAGCACATCTGAGGTTGGGGTATGTTCCCAAGAGAGTACAGTAGGAGCAACCAAGGAAACAAGCTGCCAGCATTATTTTAATCCAGGTAAGACATATTTTATTAATATTACAGTATTATTGAGTTCTATTCAATTCACCTGTTGAACGCATTGGCCTGTATCAATTATGTATATCTGACTATCGATAGCCACAATTGCTAGAGATCCTCTGTCTTGTGGAACAACAAGCCAGCTAGTGGGTGGGGCATTTAAATCTGTCAAGAAACATTATAATTTTACTCATTTTCATCATGTAATCTCTATATGAAATACTTTGTTATGGCTCAAAGGAAACTACTGTACCATGTGTAACAATATATCTGAATCTAGAATGCAAAACTAAAATACTCATACTAGAGTGATGGCACTTAACCTGTGAAACAGAAACTATTAGTTAAAGTCTAATAGACTTAAATAGACACAAAAGAAAACAATAGAATTCATGTCTACTAATCTCTATATTAAGACTAATAACTATTTCACAGATTAAGTGTCATCACTCTACTACTAGCTATGAGTATTTTATTTGGCTATAAGCTATAAGGTTGGGCAACACTAATTTTGATTTTAATTGTTTTAATTATTAATAATCAAGAAATAAATATATAGATAACTTTTCCCTTCAATATTTCATCCCCCCTTAGGCTGCATTCATTATGTATGGCTGAGGGGGGGCAGCTGAAATTCAGGGGGGATCTGAAAACTTTCTTATCAGTTAATGCGGGGATTTTAATTTTTTTTGGACATTGGGGAGGGGGGAATGCAAAATGTTATTAAAGCCTACCCTGGGGGGATACATGATTTTTTTCTTGTTACAAGGAGGGATCTTAAGATTTTCCTAGTATATTAATATTTCACCTTCCCCCCCTCAGCCATACATAATGAATGCAGCCTTAGCCTTGTTTCTTTCATACTCTCTTCCTAAAAACTTCCTTCTTCCCCTCTCTTATAAGGAAAAACTGTTCCTAAACAAATAAAGGAAATAAAGGAGTTACTTACATGGTGGGTCAATGAATTTTCTGCTTCTTACTTCATCAATATTGTTTATAGAAAAGAAACGATAACTGCCAGTGAGAATTGCTATGCCAGTTCCTGCACTACTGTGGAATATTTTGCTGTCAATAACTTTTGATTCTTTAGCATCCTACAAAACCCAACAGTTACATTACAAGTTAATAACAAACTTGTAATAATTACTATGCATAAATCCATCAGCATCATTAACAGTTACCTGTCCTATGCTAAATGTTCTCTTGTACTGTCCATGAATATCGTAAACAGCAACACTTCCATCAATAGTTACACACAGTAGGTCTTCACTTGCGGACCAACCTATCTCAACTAACGGCCCACCATCCCACTGATGTAAACAAATAAACAATATAGCAAAAATTGTAGCATACACACATGGAGCCATTAAATAGTTCTACACCCAGATAAACAGTTAACAGTATATACATTTGTAATTCACAGACATTGGATTTTGTCAATTTTGCACTATAAACTACATGGTTGAACACTTCATAGCATATTTGTACTCGTCTACAGGTATGTTCTGTGAGTACATCATGGACTGATGAGGCAACGATGCTTTCTTAAACTATGCAGTCAAATTGAATTGCATCTTTAAACAATGGGATTTTAATCAAATGTTAACTTACTCTTAATGATGCTAATTCTTTTCCAGCTGATGAGTATATTGATATAATAGGTTTAGTGATGAGAGCTCCTGACTGTTTGTTATCAGGCATCAAAGCTACACAAAAGCAAATACATGTACAAATAATATTGTCAAAAAATGTACTTCAAATAACAGTAGGGGATTGTCTCCTGGTTCAACAGCCTACCTCAATTGGAGGCATAAAGAATGCTTATGTACCTATCAATGTTTAGCCCCAGGGTAAGTGGGGTAGGCAAACCCAGGGAGAATTGACATAGGATCTTGCTCCTTGGGTCAGGCATTTGACAAGTAAATGCTCTCCCAGAGGAGGGAATTTTGACACTTGACAGAACGTAAGAGCCTGGAAGGGAGGGGAAATTTGACATCTGCTAGAGTCCCAGGGGTAGGAAAATCAATTCTGCCATTTCCAAAAATGCCAATTCCCCCTGGGTCTGCCCCCCTCCCCCCCCCCCCGCCCTGAGGCTAAACATGATGGATGCATTAAATGAATTACCTATTGGACCACCGTATGGTGCAGCTGCTACGATGTAGTTTGCTAAATTGATTTCTTCCCATCCCATGGAATAGAGCTCTGATTTCCTATACAAACCACAGAATGGAATATTTAGTAATTAATATTCTTTAAAAAAAAACAACAACAACAACAAGCCTTACAAAAATGTGATAAGTTTTGTATGAACTTTCAGTTGTAGAGAATAAATATAAACAGAAATCAGTTGTTATCTGCCCAGTTGATAATCACGGTTAAAAATGCCTTGGTAATCACCGGGATATCTATTAAATGATTTCAGTATCATTGATTTGTAAAAATAATAAAATCATTGTAATCAAAACTTGTCACATGACTTGTCATGTATTTTTCTAACTTGATCGTCCACTACCTGTAGAAAACATCGCCCAGTGGAGTCCAATCCCCAGTAAAATGAGCCATGATCCTTATCTACACGTCAAACGCCACGTATTAGTTTATTAAGATATCATCAGAGCTTATTAGATCGCCTTGTACTCCTCCATCTTTCATTGCTATGGCTTCTGCGAGCCCGCGAATGTAATGTTCAACGGTTTCCATATGAGAGATGTATCCCATGAGTCATTGGTGGCTGGGTAATCCAAGATGGCGGTTCCCAAAGCGAAGGGTTACAGACCAAGATGCTTCTTTGATGTCACTATTAACAATGATAAAGGTAATTGCCTTTAATTACACTCCCCGGTAAAGATTTATTACTATCTTAAGGATATCTCGGTACAACTCGTTTTAGTTTGTATGCATTTCATTGGTATTTATTTGGCAGAATGTTCCCTGGACTGGAGACTGCGTGCTGTGTGATCTTGTTTTGACAGCACGTGTAGGATTTGGTTTACATCCCATGAGCTGTTAATAGCGACTAGCTTTGAGCTTTTGCTTTTATAATGGTTGATTCTGTTTGAGATTTGATGTGTAAAATACAGTTCAACTCTGTCCTAAAATACCCTTTCATCAGTAAGAAATTGTTTTAGTCTTTAAAAAAGTTTAAGCTTAATTGGATTAAAAAATTGCTGCACAGTATGGATAACCTCGACTCACTTTAGCAGCAACTACAATATTGAATGCAGCATTAAATCCAAAATTGCCAAGAAAGTCCTCTCAGAGCAGTACCATGATTAAAAAAGAGAATTGACATGAAAAACTACAAAATTGTATTTTACTGCAAACCACTATGTAATCATCATCAGCCTCAGCTACATACCCACTAGACACTTGAACAAAAGACAAAAACCATGTTTTCAGCATAATTTGTTTTTTTCCAGGGGTGGGGTGTGGGGGAAATGTTATCTTTGGGAGACCACGGCAGGGCTCAAAATAGCTACAGTGTACCTGTCAGTGACCAAAATGCCATTCAAATTTTATTTCTGGTGGGCCAAAATAATTTTGTACTGGAAAATGGGATATAAAATCACAGGGGAAATTTTGCTCCATCAAAAATATGGCCATTTTTATTTTCTATTTCGAGCCTGCATGATGAGATATTCAATAACTTAAGTCTTCTATCCGTCTGTGGTCTCTGTAACTGACTTTATTACACATTTAGGATCGATATCTGTGAATAAAATCCATATCAGTGAAGTGATACAATATCACTGCACAGTAAACTGTCCAACAATATTTCAAACAATAGAATATTTTTCTGTGTTATTATTATACAAATTATGACATGTTAAGAGCTTAATATTGTTTTTATTCACTCGTTTTCCATATCATATTGCTCATTTGCTCGCAGACTCACTTGTTTGTGATATAACGGAAAACTCATGAATAAAAACGATGTCAAGCTCTTAACATGTGATAATCTCTATATCCTTACTATATTATGTATTTCATCAGCTGGAAGGATCATATTTGAATTGTTTGCTGACATATGCCCAAAGACGTGTGAGAACTTTAGATCTCTATGTACAGGTACATACCTCCATTAGTTCTTGAGTTTTAAATTCTCAATTTTATCTACTCTTTATGGGTATTGATAATGGGCGAAAAGATGTTAAGTTTAAGCAAGTATTGATGTGTTTTGATATTGAGGGATTGGATTAATTTTTACATACTCATTGGCAAACATGTATCCATTTCTTTTCTACAATGTAAACTCGCCCCCACTTTCCAGGATTTTTTCTCTAATACCTTGGATAGCCAGATAAACTTTAAATTTCCTAATTTTGAAAAACAATGAAAAACTTCAAGATCTTCATGTTTTAGAGGATTACTCCTAACGTGCTCTCATCATGATTTTTCTCCTTTTTTTCTACCCAACACCATGTGGACTCCTTTTCATTTCACCTCAGCAAGTGCAGACTTTGTCACCCTTATTATTTACTGATGATATTTTTAGGGGAAGCTGGTGTTGGGAAAGTCACTGGCAAACATCTTCACTTTAAAGGATGTCCATTTCACCGAGTTGTCAAAGACTTTATGATCCAGGGAGGGGACTTTACTGCAGGTAATTTGACAGTGTATAATACATTATTAAAAAGTGTTTTTTTAATTATCTTATGTAGAGATTTGTATGCTTGAGCAATATGTTATCAGATATAATATTTAAAGGGTTCAGGGTTCTCACACATACCATATTTGTATGCTGTGACTGGTATAATGGATGTCTTCAATTCTCTGCCATAATGGTGTTGTGTGCTTCTCCATTTCACCTTCACACAAAATCTATTCTAAATTGTGAATTGTTTCAACAATAGAGTTTGATACCTTATTTATACTTTGCTGCAGGGAATGGCACAGGTGGAGAGTCAATATATGGTGGAACATTTGATGGTAAGAAAAACAAGAAAAACAATCTTTTATGAGCATCTATTATAATTTATACATAGCTGAACCATTCTACCTAAAGGTGGATACAGTGCTTATAAGTTCCACTTGATAAGGCATCAGTAGATTTTGTGGTTGCTGGCTAGCTGTTTAGAGCCAGGACCCAACTGATTCCTATCCAAAAATCTCACAGATTTATTACTTATTTTTCTTGTGTCCTCATCAAGACTCAACATGGACAAAGCCATGTGGTCGGACATCCCATGGTACTACTTAAGGTAACACAGCAGGGTCTGAAATTGCAACCAGCTAGTTGCCAATGTGACTCTAAATTTAGTGTTGGTGACCAAAAATTTAGGGTTAGTTGCTAGATGGCGACCAAGCTAGCTTTCAGTCTTAAGTAGAGGTTAAAGAAATAAATAATACTTGCCCCCTTTTTCAACTGTGTTTAATGCACCTATCAATGTTTAGCCCCAGGGTGCAAGGGCAGGCAACCCAGGGGAAATTGAAATAGGATCTTGCTCCTTGGGTTGGTTACCAGTGATGACGTCCCCTAGCCATGATGCCCCACCATGATGCCCCCAGTATGTATACCATGATGCTCCATACTATCATAAAGTAATTTAATGGCAAAATACTTTAGAAATAAGGCAAAATACTTAAGGAATATCAAACTTAAATGCTTCTATCAGTTGTAGGACGTAAACCTATTTAGAAATCGAAACAATTGTAGCAAAAACAATCAAACGCATACTTCTTTGAAATCCAGCAAATCGAGTGAACAAACTTGGTGAGTTCGTATTCAGCCAGGGTTCCCACGGTCAGGGAAAAATCAGGGAATTTAGATTTTTTTTCAAGGTCAGGGAATTGTCAGGGAATTTTACAGTTTTTTCTAAAAGTCAGTGAAAAGTCAGGGAATTTTTATCATTATCCTCAAATTCATTTTGAATTCGGTGATAATTATGTAATTTCATAGGTGACTCCCAAATGAAGCTTCGTAAGGCTTCCTATTATATAATTCTTTATAGGACTTAGGACTTCATTCCATTTACGCACAAAATATTACATGACAGCATACAGAATTAACAAGGAAGAACACACAATATTGATCACCAAGAGAAGACACTAAAAACAGGCCTAAAAACAGTATAAGAATCAACAGATATTATGTTTTTGGTAACCTATATATGGTCCATGTAAATGTGTTTTTGATTAAAAGGACTAAAGAGAAGTCTGCATCTTCGTCATTGAAAAATGGGTTTTGGTCAGGGAAAAGTCATGGAATTTTACTTTTCCAGATGAGTGGGAACCCTGTCAGCTAAAAAATGGCAAATTACTTTCTTTTCTCCATGCTATACGATCAATATTTCTGAATTGAAGGCTATTGTTTAAGAAAATCCTATCAAATGGTTTACAATGGATACTTTTTATAGAAAAGTTGAATCTTAGCAAAAATGATCATACGCGTGGTTACTTCTTTGATTTCCAGCAAATCGAGCAAACCATCTCGGCGAGTTCATATTCAGCTAAATTGGCAATTTACTTTATTTTCTACCTGCTATACGATCAGTATTTCTGAATTGAAAGCTCTCATTTAATCTGGAACATCCTGTCAAACTGTTTACAACGCATACTTTTTGCAGAAAAGTTGAATAAAGT
>JAADYU020042444.1:0-10139 GCA_011763375.2 Heteractis magnifica
CATGTTGACTGCGAAACGTCAAAGCACATACGCGTTACTCTTTATTTTAAGTACTTTTCGTAAATCTTTATTGATACTCTGAAAATCGTTGCAGTCCTGAGTATGCAGTAAAAAGCAAACCATTTGTCCTTATACTATACTTTAAACAACCTACTTTTCTTGATATTTTGAACCCAGTCTCATTTCATCTCTTACCACCTTATGGAAGTGTCATAGAGAAAACAAACATTTAAGCTTGGTATATTATACAATGAACCCCCACTTATTATGAAACCTGGACGTTTTACCAGTTAAGGCTCGGACACACGATGCGACGTTACCTGCGATGTCTCCGGCGACGTCGCAAAAGTAGAACTTACTTCTGCGACGTCGCGCGCAATAGTTGCACGGGTGGACACAAGGTGCGATTTCCCTGTTGCAAGCAATGTCGCATCGTGTGCCCGAACCTTTATACTACAAGTCTTGTAAATAATTTTCTTTTCATCGATTAGAACTCCGCCCGACACACAATCACTCGAGCAACACCAACAAGACGAGGAGCTGGACATAAAGGTAACCTAGAAAAATAGAGCTACCGGTATCATGTTTACAAACTATTTTAGAATTTGGAGAGAAACTTCCTTCCGAGAAAGAGTTTTGCTACTACCGCAGTTTCTTCTTCCATGTATTCGGGTCGTAAACACAGTGCTTTTCAGAAGTGGCTTTTCAGACGTTATTTGCCATGCAAAAAATTCCTAAGTCGGCAATTTTACTTTCATGTAAACGTCAAATTTTCCTACACTACTCGTGTTCAATGATATTTGTGTGTGATATTGAATGAATTTCTTGAATGATATTCATTTTTGTGTTCATTGTTTGTTTTAGCTTCTACTAATGATTCGCGAAGATGTCTTACCTCACTCTTCTACTCTTCCCAAAGACTTCATGGTTCGTGTGATGGCGCTACTAAACCGTGGGTCCATTCACTCTGCTACGGACTCTGCATTTAGCGGTAAGTGCGGCTAAACAATGACAGAGAGGTGTTGAATACGTAGATACTTTCACTTTTAACCTTCCTCCACGATCTGTCTCTTTTCCCTTCTACTTTCGTGGACAGCGCAAAATTATACGCAACGAAAAACCCAAGCAAAAAGAGAGCCGCCTACGGACTGAGAAGGCTACCTTATTCTACCATGTACCTTGTTCTATCTTTTATGTCAAACCTCTTGAGAGTGGTATTTTTGAGTTACATTCCCATATAAAAAACTGTTCTTTCTCGACGAAGGGAGGGAATCGTTCTTTGCAGAACAGTGAAAAGATTCCCGCTATAACTCACAGTACGTTTCTCATTCTCTAGGAACTGATGCCAACAGTTTTCCTATCCGTGAAGAGTTTGCTAAGTCTTGTTTTGAGACGTTACTACAGTTTTCGTTTGTGAATGACTCACCCAAACAAGATGTAACAGGTAAGAACACACTTATAGAGTGGTTTTGTATGAGTGGAAAACGCTACAGAATATTCGTAGCTGTACCGTACTTTACCATAATGGTAACGACGTGTTGTGATTGGATGATTCACACGGTAACAACGAGAAGCCATTTCACTGCATACCGTACCGTGTACGTGCTGTAAGTCAGTACCGTACGTTTCCCACTCATACGAAAACCGTGACTTGATTCGGATTGCTTGAGAAGTAGGAATCATGAATTTGGGCAGTGTTCTCCCATGTGTCTCAGATACACATGTATAAACTGGCTCATATTGTGTACCCTCTGCTATTTCATAGATGGTAAAGTATCGGAACTCGCTCTTGATGCCATGTTAAGTCGATGTCAAGATGTTCTCGAAAAATATGTTGAAGATGAAAAGCTAAGTGGAAAATGCCCTCTGCCAAGGTATGAAGTTACTCCACCTTAACCTTGCTTTACGGTCTTGATTTCTTTTGCTCTGATACCATTGTATTTTTTCGACTCAGAACACGGATGGCTGAGATGTCATTTGTCATGAAAGCCATTAGTACTCTGATTGCTTCTTTGAAGAAAATGACAAGTGAAAGCCCACGGGTTGGTAAGTACAATATTATGTACATGTAATGTTAAGAAAGTAGTAAGTTCGCCATCACTGTAAGTACTTTGATTATTTTGCTGAAGTTTTCACATGAAAATCCATAGATTGGAAGATAAACTCTTGGATTTTGGTTATATATTCTGATAATGTATGTACTGATCACATGGGCAGATTTAGTGGTGGGCGCAAGAGAAGGTGCTCCCCTTTTATTTTCACTTGAGGATCAGTTTTCTGGTCCCCCATTTCTCTGATTCCTGGATCTGTCCCTGGATCATGTAACATACAATCATGCTGGGGGGGGGGGGTGGGGGTGGTTACTCTCCACTAATCCCTCAACAAAGCACCCTGAAACCCCTTCTCCACTAAACACCAAACACACAAGCACCTATATAATGTTAAGATACATTGCCTGAACAGTTTCTCCTCTTGTTTTCTTATCAGTTGATCCAAAGATCTGGGACCAAGTAGTTCGACTCTACCCATGCCTGGTTGAGTGCAGTACTTGTAACTCAAACCAAGTTAGACGAGCTTTGAAAGAAGCATTACAGGAATATGCAGATCTACTAGTTCCACCAAGGGTGGACGGTGCAGCTCCGAGGCCATCAGCTACTGTAAATGGTAGTACATGATGTCTACCAAGTGCAGGCAATTTACAGATATATGGAAAAAATATTCTATTATAGATAGAAAATATTCCAATAAAATGGAACATTAAAGTTCAATCAAATCAAATTGACAGTGTCTTTGGACGCAGGGTAATTTCACCATGCCAAATATTTTTACTTCACCTGTGAAATAATTTAAGTTTCAATAGATTTTAACCAATTGTGTGTTTTTTCTTCCACTATTACTTTCTATTTCAAGGGTGAAGTAAAATCAGTCTAGAACGTCAAATTAATAAATTGAACATTGAAATGTTTTAATAAAACAGTAAAAAGCTTTTATGTCATTGTAAAGTTCTAAATACATAAAGCAAGGCATAGCTAGCACTGGATTCAGGGGATATTAACTCTCCCATCATTGGTTATTAACCAATTAATAATTGAAAAATAAACTTTGTCTTGACAATGGCTCTTTCAGATATCATCATCAAACACCTTGAGGCTTAAGAATATGGTGTCACAACTCCCTTAATAGATCAAATCCAGTTGGGCATAATGTTTTCCCATTTCAGACCATGTGTCAATCCCTTGAGAGTATGATACTTTGTTTGAGGCTCATCCATATTAGCGTATCTTCTCAAACGCTACCGAGAAACAAAGAAGCAATACCCAAGGGAATGACACTTGAAATGGGAAAACAAATACACCCAAGTGGATTTGGTTCATTTGTCTTTCTGAAGTTTGAAGACTGGGCAAGAAAAAAAAAAAACAATGCCAGAATCCAATGCAAGGTGCAAGCACCTTGTGAGGCACAATTCTGTTTGGCACAAGGTCATTGCCTGCCCCCCCTTGAATATTGGGAAAGCAAATTAGAAACTCCTAGTGATGCCTGGTCTGTAAACAATGCGACAGTAAAGAAAGAAATAAACTATTCAAAAACAAAATAAATAAGCTAAAGCTTTTCAAAAATAATCAGGGACTGGTCATAATGTGAAGTGGGGAGTGGGGACGTGTAAAACTGGATTTAAAGGAGCTCTTTTTCTGCTGGCCCAGTATAAAACAAGGTCACACAAGTGATGACCCCTCCCCAGTTTCTATGTCCACCCTCTCTAATGTACAGTTTTCTAGACAGCCCTCCCATTTCAAGAAGTTCAGTAATGACCCACCCCTTTACTTTATTGACCAGTCCTTCAGGCAATCTCACAATATCATAAGCAATACTACTATCAAGTGGTCTTACTTAACCAATGAAATAGTCATTAGTCTTATAGTCTAGATCTCTGTAGACACTAATTCCATTGTGTTTTTTCATTTAGTAGAGCACAAACACTAAAAACATGAAACAGTACTTACTAAATAGTACAAAATAGCACTAAACATTGGAAAACAAAGGATTTTGTACTATTTAGCGCTATTTAGTTAGGGATTTTATTTAACCTGTGAAAGAAAGATTACTATTTAGTTTGCACTAGTTGATAAAGAACAAAAGTAAACAATGGATTTAAAGTCTACCACTAACTATTATGCGTACTATTTTTTCATGGGTTAAATAAAATCACTCTACTAAGTTGTTTCATGGTTTTAGTGTCAGCACTCTAGTAGTTGCTATTTTTGTTTCTGATTTAAGTAAAATCACTTTAGGATGGACACAAATAGAATATTCCAAGATAGTGAGCCAACAGGATTGCCAATAGCATTGCTCAAGCCAATAGAATTGCTTGAACAACTCAGGTTGTGAAGTTGGTATATACTAATTCTCAATCACCTACAGGTGAATAGTGATCGCACAGACTTTGTTGATGTGTTCCACTTTTGAAACATGAAATGTAAATTTTACAAATAAACCAATGTCCATTTTCTTTCAAATTATCACCTGTGTAGTGATACTAAAACAGTTACTTGCCTCAGGCAAAGTGAGTATTTACCTGACCTTTGTATTGGTAAATGTTCACTGATAATCATTTTGCCTTTGGTGAATAGTTGCTGCCAATACAACCTTACTGTCTTGTCCTTTACAAGTTGGGACTACCAAAGCCAAGAATTTTCAAAATATATTGTAAAAATATAATATCTATGAATTAAAATACAAGCTTAGATATATTAAGAGTAATTTTCTCTAATAAAATCTATTGCAAACATATTCCAAGTGAAAATAAAAGTTGGATAAATTTGTTTGTTAGTGATAGCACTAATCATCTAACCTTTGAAATAGCTTATTAGTCTAATAGAGGTTAGTAGACAGTAATTTCATTGTTTCCATGTTGTTGTCTATAGACCTTTTACCAAAATGGCAGCTGAAATTTCAAATAAGTTAAAATTATAAACTAATACCAGCACTTGAAAAAGCACCTCAACTTTAGTAACCCTGCAAAGATTCATTATGTTGGATGTTATATCAGCCAAGAAAACTTAAGTTGAAAATTGCCAAATTTACAGAGAAAATAAATGTATGTCTGGGGGTATATGCCATACCCCCAGACATACATTTCTCTGTAAATTTGGCGATTTTCAACTTGTTTTCTTGGCTGCCGTAACATCCAACATGATTAATCTTTAAAGTTGAGGTGCTCTTTCTAGTGCTGGCATCAATTTTTCACCCAGCTGAATTTTTACTCATTTGAGTTTGCGGCCGCCATCTTGGTAAAAGGTCTATTACACTTTAAATATTAGAGTGACTTTACTAAGCCTGTGAAACAGATGCTCATAGTTAAAGTCTAATAGACAAATAGACACAAAAGAAAACAATGGAATTAGTGTCTACTAATCTCGATTAGACTAATAACTTTCACAGGTTTATTGCAATCACTCTAATGATGCTATAGAATGGTTTTATTTAACCCGTGAAAGAAAGAGGACTTTGTACTTTGTACTAGTTGATAAAGAACAAAAGTAAACAATGGGTTTAGTCTACTACTAACTATTATGCATACTATTCTTTCACAGGTTAGAGTGATTTTCCTTCACCTGTGAAAGAATAGGCAAACTAATAGCCAGTAGTAGACTCTAAAACCATTGTTTTTTGTTCTTTATCAACTAGTACTAACTAGTCATTTTTTTTTCATGGGCAAAGGAAAATCACTCTAGCAATATCTTAGTGAAGGAAAGTGGTGCTAGTCAAGATTTTTTTAATGCAAATCAACTAACCTGTGGACAAAAGATTGTAACAATTTGATAATTCACTTCTAATCAAAGTATGATCATTCTTTTTTTACTTTCTTGACAAGGTAAAAGGGTGTTCTCAGAGCTCTTTTGAGTAAACATTTATTTCCCCGAGGAGAAATAATGATTGCCTTGATCAGAACCCTCTTCTTATCAGCTTTTATATTATTTCTGCTTTACAAAATCAATCACAAAACTAAGAAATTCATTTAATTTTATTTTTATTGTTGGGACAAAAAACAATTTAAGTCTTTCACCAAATAATAAACAAACAAAATTTAAAGGACAAAAAATATTAGACATAATAAGGCAATAGCTACATCGAAGAGCTGAATTACTTTGATGTGGACATTCTATAATACTGGGGGTGAAACACAGAGATTTTTTAGATAACACTATTTAGCTTTGGCTAGACTACGGATCTGCTTCTCATTTTAACAATGCCCTGAACTTGCACGTAGTATGTAATTAACAGCCACTTAACTTTTTTACAAATCTGAAAGATATGTTATTAAAATACTGATCTTTGGAATGAATTATCAGGAAGAAAAGGAAATGGTAGAATAATTTTTTGGCGCACAAGAAAAAGAATAAATGTAACTCATTAGACTACAGCAATGGAGTACTACCAATAGCGACTATCGATATACATCCATTACGGTGAAATTTGACAACAATTTAGATACAAAACCTGATAATTGTTTTCAAATATGGCAATCGTTATGAAAGGATATTATTTGCTGGACTAGAGTGACTTTGAAATTAACTCCGGAATATAATAGTCTAGAATAGATGTATTCTAATCCAATGACCATTGTGTTTGTTGATTTAAAGAGTCCATGTAGAAAGTTCAAACAAGTCCAACAGCATCAACGATCAATTTATACAAGTACACATTTTCTTCCTCTCTTTTTCTTTTTTTCTAATGCAGCTCTTGTTGCAGCCTCAAATACTTCTCTAACACCCTCCTTGGTCTTGGCAGAACACTCCATATATGCAAAAGCCCCAATCTTTTCTGACATAGCTCTTCCTTCTTCACTTTTTACTGGTTCTTGCTTCATCTTAGCTAATTCTCTTTTGGTATTTTCATCGTTTCTCAAATCTTTCTTGTTACCAACCAGAATAATTGGTACATTGGGGCAGAAATGCTTCACTTCTGGCGTCCACTTCTCTGGGATGTTCTCTAAACTGTCTGGACTATCAACAGAGAAGCACATAAGTATGACATCGGTATCAGGATAAGATAAAGGACGAAGTCTGTCGTAATCCTCTTGCCCTGCTGTATCCCACAAAGCCAGCTCAACTTGTCTGTTATCAACTTCTATGTCAGCAACATAATTTTCAAAAACTGTAGGCACATATACTTCTGGAAATTGATCTTTGGAAAATACAATTAAAAGACAAGTTTTACCACAGGCACCATCTCCTACAATGACCAACTTTTTACGTATAGCAGCCATTCTTTATAACAATTATCTGTCCGAAGAGAAAAGAACAAAATACATAGGTCAGTCAATTTATATGCATCAACATATGACAAACATTCAAAGACTGTCTATCAAAACCTCCACCACAAACAATTTTTTTAACTCTAGATACAATATTATTACACATAAAAATTGGGATTAGTCAATGAATAAATGTAAAAGCATTGTCTAGAAGACTGTTATCAATTTTTCATAAAATAAAGACTCTGTGATAATGGTATGTCTGAGAAGAAATATTTGATGACTGAATATTAAAAAAACTTCCATAATTACTAATTAAACTCTTAGCAATATAGTTCGTTATGCAATCTGCTAGCTTTTTTGAAAAAATAAATAAATATTAATAAGAAATAGAGAAGTTTTTGCATTGGTATTTGGTGTTCATGTTAAACAGAGCTTATAATTTAGAAATCTTTCTGGCTGTGGAAAATACCAGAACATCTATGCATGAATAACTTTAAATTTGCCTAAAATCCAGGCTATTTTTGTACAAAGACAAGAACATGCAGATCACATAACCAGTCTAAAGTTTACATTGCCTAAAATAAGACCAATAACCTCTGAAGCAAAAACCTATTCTTCTTGCTTAAATGTTTTACATGAACAGACTTAATACAATGTACAGTACACATAATAAACATACTGCTAAACACATGCATTCCTCTTACAACTAATTAAGATTAAAAGTGTAATATTCAGTCTCTGGATTTCAGACAAGGCCTAGAAAGTAGGTTTTAACAATAATTTACCCTTAAAAAGGGGTGTTTCAATATAAATCTACGACACTACCTTGTTTTAACGATTTTAAAATATGGTTTAAAGGAACACAGCCCTATTATGATATAGTCTTTCTGGAATCGATATCAATACGATAATAAACTGTTTGTAGATTCCAGTACAACACCCCTTGTAACAGCAAGAAGAACAGACATACATCATATCAACCAACCACAGCTGAACTAGTAGCTGTTATTATTCACATACACATAACTTTATAACACCGTGAATAGATATAAATGTGTGCTTATAGTTTAGAGAGGAATAAATAGCCGGGTTAGGACCGCGTGTTTGAGTACACACTGAAGAAAACATGGCGTCTAGCTACAAGTCAAGTACGAACATTACATCACCAATATTACAGCAGTTATAACTGAATAATACACCTTATCGTGATAATAAAGACATATTCAAGGTTTAAAGGCTTTCATAGGCCCAGAAGTGAGAACACTGTACAAGAATTTGCCCTCAAAGAAGGTGCTCTAAGACGCTGAAGCGCAAATTCCTTATCTAAACGTTTGGAGTGACGCTATTCTCTCAATTCTTTTGTCATTTACTAATGCTCAACTCGGTTTATAGCTACAAAGAACATTACCAAGCAATACCCGAACCTCTAGTCTAGTCAAAAAGCATTACCTTGGTAAGAAAGTCGATGAATGAAAGGACGTATGCCAGGTATTGTGTAAGAACACACAAAATTTTGACGGTTTTGGAAAAGTAACTTTTCAATACTGGGTTTGTTCAGGCATTAAAAAGCCAAAACAGCTTCTTGACTAGACTATGCAGACTCATAAATATATACGACAGCTTGTTACAGCTTTAGGAGGGTCTTACCTTGGGAAAATTAAGCAATTCCTGAGTTGATCTCGGCTAGAAACAAGAAACTTTGCATCAGGAAATGGCCGAAGGACGTTGGTTTAGAATTCAAGCCACACCTTCAATTTATGGTATAGGGGGGTGTATGCTATTCCTAGTTGATGACTATATTCCGGTCCCCAAGGATAGAACGATCGTTTTGATTGGTCAATAAACAATTGATTCGCGCCTGACTAATCATAAAACAATCAAATTATTTTTTTAACCAATCAGATGATTCGTAATTTCGTTATTCTGGAGGGAAACTCTATAAATCCATGTGCTGTAATTATTTTGAGTAGCTGATTTTAGCCGGTAAGCAGTTTTACTGTATTTTCAAAGGAAAAGTCTAGCAATAATCTAGAAATTTTTCTATGGCAAAAATTCATGGTTCATTTCACTTCTTTCGCAGGTCTAAGATGATTTAAAGTCAAATTGTTTTTCAAAGCATTCAAGTCGACAACGATACGACTTTTCATGACGACAGCCCAAATAGTTAACATTCCTTTCGCATATTATTTCAATCCTGATTGGCTAACGTAAGATTCTATAAATAGACCGATTATAAAGGTAACCACACAGGAAATTTCAGTATGAGACAGCCTCAGCGTGAGCTGTACATCGAGGACAAAAGCTAACCTTAGAACAGAAAAAAATAATAATGCCATACTAGAATACTGGAAAATATCGTCTGTTTTATTGGATGAATTGCTTGACAAAGATTTTCTGGAAAGGAAAATAAAATAATAATAATAAAAAAAAACAACGAAAATAAAAGATATATAAGCGTGACGTTAACCCTCCTGTATTACGTCATTGCGGTCTTATCGCGCGCGTCACGGTACTTCTTTTGTGATCACTCTTTCAATAGAAAGAGAATGCAAGGGAACAACAAACGATTAAGGAACAAAATTAAAAACAAAGAAGTAATAAATCAAAAGATGAAAAGGAAAAGATAGAAAGACAATAGGAAAAAAGAAAAGAGAAAAAGATTGTTAAGAAAGAAAAACGACGATGATAATATATTTATTGGAATAAAATAAGTAAGGCTGCATTCATAATAATCATTTCAGAATCTGTTTGGAACAGCAAGGAAGCTTTTTCACTAATTCCTTGGTTCTACATTCTAGTCATTAGGCTGCATTCATTATGTATGGCTGGGGGGGGGGGGGGCAGGGGAAATTCAGGGGGGTCTGAAAATTTTCTTATCAGT
>JAADYU020042555.1:0-10139 GCA_011763375.2 Heteractis magnifica
GATTATTGTTTTGAATATTCGAATATTATTTCAAATATTCATGTTTTGTGTTCATGCGTGAAGTTCGTTGACTGTAAGTGCCATCACTCTAATGGAAAATAAAATGACAGGAGAAATTTTGCTCCACAAAGATTTTTTGTCCTGCCAAAAATTAAAAAATTGTCTTGACATTTTCATTTTCTATTTTGAGGCCTGTGAGTGAATAGATGGATGGATGGGATTGGTTGAAATGGATGGATGGATGGGTTGAGGGATGAGTTGAAAACGAATGGAATAAACAAAATGGATGGTTAAGTGGGTGAATAGACAGATGGGATGGTTGGAATGAAATGGAATAAATAAATGGATGAGCATCAGGTTGATAAATGGGTGGATGGGATGGGTTGAACGGGAATCAAATCAAAAGATACATTTGCCATGTCTCAAAAGGATAGCATAATGACTATCGTTTTTTTTCGATTTGATTTAGAATTAAAATTCAGAAGTATTCAGTATTAATAATTCTTAATTTTTTACACAGGGAAACATTCAACGATCCCAACTTGTTAGCGAACAGCTTGCAGACATACGAAAAGTAATGGTCAAGGTAAGTCCTGTTATGGGAACATCAGTTATTTCCTCAAGATATCCCATGATGCATCACAATAAGGGGTCTCAAGACACCCAATAGTCCTTTCCCAAGATATAGTTGAATTCAGTACTAGCTAAAGCACTGATTTCAGTACGTACCACCTCGTACTGAGCTATGTACTAATCTGATACAATGGACTTCAGGATGATTAAACAAAAAAGCAAAGAAGAGTTGCTGATTAAACAATATATAATTTACATAATAACACCACGAAGAAACTGCTACGGTAATGAAATCGAGGCTTTGGCAAGTAAAGGACTCACTCAACCATGTCTTGGGAAAGGACTATGGAGACAGAATGTGTGAATCTAAATTTTTTTGTCTTATTCCACAGGTTTTAGATCATCGGCCCAAATGTATGGATGTCCTTCAGAAATACATTAACAAACGAAACCCCAAGAAAAAGAGTTGAGAAGGGCTTTCTTCATTCCTACAAGATGTAAATATATTCTTATCCAATAGAACTGCACCCATAATCAAAAGAGAAGGTCTGTGGTCATGTAGTTAGAGCCAATCGGACCTTTCTGTTGTGAGGACAGGAAACCCACTGGCAAATAAAAAATAACTACTAATAGTCAGTAGTCATACAAATGAATGCAACCATATCTTCAGCTGTGGATTTGGACTCGCAGGTAGCCCATAGACCTTTCCAGTTTTTCATGTGTTTGGTCCAAAAAAAACCCACCATCCTTGAAATGTGTGTTGAAGTGTTCATTAAAAGATGTAACACTTGGTATTGATATCTTTATTCTTTGAAATACTTTGTTATAATATGACAGAGTTAGACATGAACAAGAATCAAAGGCTCAGCCTTGAGAAGGAGGCAGTGTGCATCAAGCCTCACAAAGTATTATGGGAACCTGAGTACTGCAGAGGCGAAACGAAAATCCAAGGATTTACCTGCAATGTCAATGTTTTAATGGAGTACTCAGTTTCCTATCATACTCTGTGCTACAATACCCGAACACCAAAGTAAAAGAAAAATATTTCAGATCATATCATCCTCTTTTTAGTGTCTTCCTGCTGATGCATTGTTTATTTAACGGTAAACACTCGGAATATAAGTTCTACCCAGACATCTTCAGATGCGTTGCCAATTGGATGATTCAAACGAAAACAATGGAAAACCACTTCAACGTTACTGCAGTAACTGGGTAATGGCTTGCCTCCCAGTACCGCAAGTCTTCCGTTTTAGCGTGCTATTACGCTTTCTTGTTCGGTGTAACCTGTTGTTTTGGGCAGGGTGAATCGTCGTCATCCACACGGTTTCCAGGAAAGCAGGGCTTGCAGTGTGATCGAGGTGCAGACAAGGCTAAAGCTTCTTGCTCCGCTTCCTGGAAATTGATGCCAAGAATTCACTATATTAATGGGATATCTAGCTCCCTGCTTGAGACCTGTACTCCCTCGTCATAAAGTTGACACTCCTGGTAATTGTCTACATCTGCGAGGGTTGTCTGGGGGGGGGGGGGGGGGAAGTAGGGGGTCTTGAAAAAAACATTGTGAAATGAAGGGGGCTTGGATATTTTTTGTTAAAAAACGACTACGTTGATCTTTCATGTGGAGCGGAACTCTGCTATGGGTGTTTTTTTTTTGGGGGGGGGGGTTAAACTTTTCGTCAGATCCCCCCAAGGTATAAATAATGACCAGTCCCTAAGGTTTGTCAGGCAACGGGCCCGTGTAGATGTGCGAGGAGTTTGGGAGGGGGGAGGAGGCTTCTCTTGGGCATGACATTATTCAATTACGTCTTCTCCAATTCCTCTAAAAATGTAAGAAAACGAATGTAAACAAATTTACCTCGTTCTGCATTAGTGGGAGGTAACCATGGTGATCGTGATTCGTCTTTTCTCCCTTTGAATATTTATTTTTCCAGTTCGGTGTTATGGGTGAGGACGGTACATCGCCCCTTCTCAGCTTCAACAGTCGCAATATTCTTTTCCTGAAAACGAATTAATAATGTTAATACATTTATTATTGAACATTTTGAGAGCCACGAGCCATTGGCTTTCATTCCATGCTCTTATATCACATGGTTTTTATTAGCCAATCAAAGCGCGAGTTAGTTACACTTATTTCAAAAACGTCTTCGAGAACGTTTTCGAGATCGCTAAATACCGCTGTGTTTCTTGATTACAGACTCATTTACTCAGGGTTAGCCTCAATTCAGTGTCGAAATATTCACAAATAGCAACGGTAAAGTAAAGAATGAACAACTTCAACAATACAAACACTTTGAAATTCCACGGACCTCCACTGGGGCATGTGAATATTCTACACAAAAACGAGGCTAACCCTGAGCAACAGAGAACTCGAAACTGGAGTATTGACAGTAGGAGACCGCAAGGGATCTTGGTGATTTAAACTTGAATTAATTTATGCACATAAGATCATCACAGACACATTCACCTACAGAACTGAAGACAGCACAGAATACTGTACAGCGGTATCAAGTGAAACCATGCATAAATTAATATACAGTCAAAAGTACCGACATCCCTTGCGGTCTCCTATAGTCAATTGTCAATAGATTCTGCGACAACCTTTTGTGACCTAAGTATATCGTGGTTATTATATGATGTCCTGACTCACTTTAAAATTGAAGCACCTTTCTTTAGAAGCAAAGCCACGATGGCTACGCCTATCTCACACGGGAAGACGTGATAAAGCGATAAGTTGACGTAATAGAGTAGGAAGAAGAAACTGGGTGCTGTGAACCAAACCTGGTGGGAAAAAATGAACAAGTTAATTAATGAAATGTATAGACTTTCCCATCTTCCTACTTTTCACTGCCAGTTACATCGAATATACAACGATTCCTGCTATGAGGAAAAAAGGGGAAAAAACTGATTTTTATTCTAGAACCGGAGGTCGAATTTTTTCGGTATATGAGTGGCGTCTCAATTAAAGCTCTAAACGTTATTCAACACGGTTGCCGTTTTCATTCCGCTTATAGTATCGGTAATACGAACAACAAGGTCGTGCAACTTGTCGCGCAATATATTTGTGTTGCAAGATGTAGAAGCACTTTCTCCTTTTTGCAATAAGCGGCCACAACTTGCAACATCAATTTTTGTTGCGTGACAAGTTGCGTACATGGTGATAATACGAGCAACATCGCTCTACAACTTGCAACGCAACATTGTTGCGTGACAAGTTGCACGATTTTGTTGCCTGTATTACCACAGCTTATAGGAATGACTGCAAAATGACTAGTTACATCTCGCTAATCAATTATACTAGTAGTAATAAGGTCTAGATGTAGTATCCCTTCCTTACCAGCCATTCTGTTGTATGGTAGAAGACATCAGCTTGATAATGATAATTTTCTCGTTGAAACCTTAACATCACTATGGTAACAATGAATGACACGAAGATGAAACTGTACACACCGACCATGAACCGGTCAGCCAGAGTGAGATCCTATTGGCAAAAAAATCAAGAAATCTTTATTAGAGCTACAGAGGAAGCCGTTTCAGTGTTAGGCATACCGTACCGTGCATACGTGCTGTAAAAAGTGCCGCAATGGGAAGCCATTTCAGTGTACAGCATACCTTACCGTGCATACGTGCTGTAAGAAGTACCGAATGAGACTGATAAGAAACAAAAATACATAGGAATACCTACCGGTGAATCTGGTGTCTGCTCGTTAGTCGTTGCATGGAACATCACCGCTGACACCAATAATGACCTACGATGAGGGGAACAACATGGAGAGAGCAAACATGTTATATCAACTAGTTTATAACAACGGAAAAACAAATAATAATATCAATAACTACTGTTTATTATATGGCAAAGTAATATTATATGCTCTCATTAGCCAATAGACCTTTTTCTCAAGGCTGCGTGCGCATCCAAACTTGACGGGCCACTACTGGCTGAAAACACAAATTCTATGGAATTGAGAAGCAAACGTTATATCTAAAGAGGAGAATAATTCAACTTCAGGAATTCTTATTGAAAAATTTGAAAGAATTCTATGATGATTTATATCATAAAGCTCCTGTTCTGGTATCGTGACCTGTCAAATTCCTTGGATTTGGATAAGCGCGCAATCTTGAGGAAAAGGTTTTGTTTTGTTTTGTTTTTCGCTTTTTGTGGCCCTCGTGCTACGCGCTTGGGCCATGAAGCAGTGGAAAAAAACTTGTCCATATCTTGTGGTACGACCTTCGCGCTCGGTTAACACTAGTCATATATATTTCTAATTTATTTCTTGTGTTTGCCTCCCATACTAACAACACAGAAGCATTCATGTCTTACCCATCGATCCACAGCCTCATTGAAGCATCTTTAGGAGGAATAGAAAACGAAAAACAAACCTAAAGAATATCAAACAAATATTAAAAGTCACCGATAAACTAACCAAACCACAACCGTGATGAATTGTGAGGCTTCTTCGCAATAGTAGGGACTTTAAGTAGTCAAGAAAATCGACGACGCGGGAAGTCATGCGTGCGTTTTTGTTCATGCGCGCACCATCGTTGTTTAGGTTCCCATTCCCGACAGAACGTCAGTTCAGGTTGTTTCACAGGCAGCCCAAGCAATGTTTTTGTGAAGATTTCTTTTGCGACTTGTGTGTATAACTACAAGGACTTTAGTTTAACAGGAGCGAGGTAGGAAATCTCGAAAATCTCAGCAAATAAAGCTCAGGACGCCGTAAAACTTTGCCAGATAATAAAGTAAGACACGTTTTTACACAATGGCCAGGCGAAAGAATGATTTTATCAATATTATCTTCACATATTTATCTGCTAGCGTAATTACACACAAGTCGCAAAAGAAACCTTCACAAAAACATTGCTTGGGCTGCCTGTGGTTGTTTCACGTTCTAAAACCTTGAATACGACAGTGCGCGCATTAAACAAGAAGGTACGCGTGACGTCCGCGTCGTCGATTTCCTAGACTGCTTAAGGTCCCTCGCAGTATTGCTTCGTCTCTTCAATACAAAGGTATCCCATATAATGAATTGCATTACGAGAGAATGGAAAAAGCGTTGTTTTCTTTGATTCTGAACTCAAAGTCCGATAAGTGATGCATAGGGTCGTGAAGTTTATTAAAAAATTAATAATTAATAATATTACGCTAGTATATCGGAAAATTATTAGAGCAATTTTTGTATGACTGCCGTATACGTGCCGTAGCGATACCGTGATGGTGCGGTTTCAAACCAATTTGACCAGTGATTTTACGTGCTGTGATTGGTTCAATGGATATCGCCAATTTCGTACCGTGTTGGTGTTACGTGCCGTGACTTTTCACAGCCATACGAACACTACTATATTTGGTACATACCACGACAACAATGAACAAGGGAGGCAGAAAGATCTTGAAGAATGCAGCTCGTTTATGTCTTCTCATGTGAAAGAGAAACTCGTACCGCGACACTCCTTGATCTAGAAAGGGATTATACCTAGGAAAACATACAATATCACAGAATAAGCACAATGTACACCTCAGTTATCCATATTCCTTGAGAACGAGTCATGAGGTGGTATCCGTAAACACGACGAGGCTAGTTGACCAATAAGATAGAATGAGTAAAACACGGATTTTTTCCCTCTTTTCTCAAGCATCGGTTCATTTACTTGTTTGAAAAGAACATTTGCAAAACAAAAGCTTTCAATGCAGCAGATTTTCACTTTCAACATCCGACCTCGTTTTGGTGATAATCGGCACTAGATTTCTGCGCTTATTTCAAAGAAATCAATGAGGTTTATACTCGCTCTAAGGCACGGGGTAAAGTTATACCTAAGATAGTAACATATTCTCATCAAAGACCCCGTACACAATGCCTCCAGCACGTAGTTAAGTTATGGGCAGAATAGCCCGGAGGCGGTCAGGAGCTGCGGGAAAGCGGGTGGGGTGTTCCGAGCCCTCACTCGTTCTGAGGCAAGAGACGGATCTAATCTGAAATCCGGCCTTTTATGCTATTTTTCCCAATCCGGTTATGGCATACATTTCTGCGGGCTGTGATTGGCAGAGTTTAGCTTACGTAACCTATAGGATTAAAGGCTATTCTGCGCGGAGTCCCCGGCGAGAATAGACAGCATATAATATTATGGCAAAACGTGACAAGATGACACGTAGAGCCTGTTGTTCACACTACTCACCTTTCATAGACCAGCTGTGACCAGGAATTGGTGTCAAACAACCAGCCTGTGTAGTTTAACGTCGGTGAAACACCACTTCGAAACTTAAAATCACTAACACCAGAACCCTAAAGAAACAGTTTGAAACACCATAAGCAGTAGGTTAATCATACGATGGACAAACCAAAATAGACCTTATTCACGATAGCCGCCATGATGGTTTTCATAATGTGATGCAAATTAGCCATGAGGTCTTACAGGGGACAAACATTGGAAGAACAACTATTTTTTACAAAACTCAGCAAATTTCAAATAGCAAATTCAGTTTTTTGACAAATACTATCAAAATGCGAAAGTATGTTATGAGGGTGGTTAAAATCAATCCCTGATTTTAAGTCTCCCCCCCCCCCCCCTCTGGAAACCACGTGACTTACTAGCATCACAACGACACATGGCGGCTATCGTGAATATGGACAATGAGATTTCGAAAAAGACCCTTTTCTCAAGTTTGCGCGCTCATCCAAATCCAAGGAATTTGACGGGCCACGACGCCACAAGTTTTATGCTAAGAATTGTCATGCATTTTTATGAAATGTTTCGAGCAATTTTTATAAGATTGATTATTTTCCTCTTTAAATGTAAAATTTGCTTTTCGGTTTCATAGAATTTGCGTTTTTCAGATGAGGGACCCGTCAAGTTTGGATGCGCACGCAACCTTGAGAAAAAGGTCTATCATACCGGAGTTCGAGTAAAACAAACCTCCATTAGTTTCCATCTGAGTTCTTTAGCTGTCATCTCCATGTCTTGAATGACGATTCTTAGGGTCTGGTTGTCATAGCTACGGGAAACAGACATCAATAATGGCTGAATAAGTATCGATTGACGTCATGTCTAAGCTTATGCGGTGCAATATGGGATATCTATACAATATGATTAAACGCCATTTTATACCACTATTAATCATCGTACAAATGCATCTCGCGGTACGAAATCGACGATTTCGTCAAGACAGTCGCAGTACGCGAGATTACTACGGTTACGGTATAATACATCGGTATCGTGAGTATTTCACAGTCATACGAAAACTGCTCTAAGGGACGTATCATTTCATTTTTACTCTGACGATATTTTTCGATCCCTCCCCATCCAAGATGCAAGAAATAATCAGGCTCTACTCTCGATGGACACCAAAAAATGTGCACCCACCCCAAAACACTTACAAAATTTTTGATACCCCTCCCCTCTTGAGGTACATAAAAAATGATGACCCTCCCCTTATTTGCAACCCCTCCCCCGCTAATTTATGATAAGTCCCTAAGTCTATCGTAACGCGCATCGTGAAGGATGGACAGGACAGGACAGGAGAGTTTTAGAATAGAACTACAAGGATCTGAACCACATTATACTTACGGATAGTTTTGTAAGTCAGCTGCAAAGTTAAAAGCAGATTTCACCCTGAAATACTTCCCTTCATGGCTGGACACCTAGGAAATGAGCATCAATGATCAGCAACGAACAGTGGCACTTAGAGCGGAACGGGTAAGGTAGGGAGAGGTGGGATAGAATTTCTCTGGTCTTTATTTTTATTCATTCATTCATTCATTTTTCGTGTGCATCAGAACTGTTTAATGGGAGACATCCCCATGTTCTAAACTGTTTCTAAACCACGCAACCATTTTTTACTGTCTCTATACTGTTACGCTCCCAACAGTACCCCCCCATGTATAGACCTTTCTCACGCGGCAGCTAAACTCATTCTGAAGTGCTCCAATGCGAGACGTTCCGGGTAAAAACGTATTGCATCATTCCAAATGGCAGCCACGTGAGAAAGATCTATTTTATTGACATATACCTCGGCTTGTCCTGCAGCATTTACGACTTCGAAGCACGTGTTCTTGAGTCCATCTTTACACTTTTGTTTGGTGTAGGTAGTTTGACCGGGAGGGACTGGTGCATAAAAAAGACCGAAGTAACGTCAGGTAAATCAAATTCTATCTCCCTTCTCATAAAAATAGAAAAACAAAATATATAACGTGTTGTTTACAAAAGTATTTGACCGATCTATAAATCTTTTATTTATGCGCTCCAACATGACGGCTATGACGTCATATACAAGAATCCCAATAACACGTTTTGGCTATCTTCTTACCTTTGAAATATAGATAGAAGTCTGCGTGAAAAGTGCCAGCTTTCAAATCCACCGAGTGGAGATTCATTAAGTACAAGGCTATTTCCACATAGACTGTTTTTTGTTCACTGACGATTTCGGGACATTTTTCATAGTAATACCTAGAGCACAATAACGAATTTTAGCATTGAAACGAGGCTTGGATTCTAGACTAATTACGAGTTGTTTTTGAATTATTAAAACAATGGAGAACGTAGCAAAAATTACCAAACATTTGGTTTTTGGTTTTAAAACTTTGCGCTCATAGTTTGTGCGGACGCGCGTTGGCCATTCGGAATTCAAGCCTCGACTTCATATAGATTTATGAATATTTTTGCCCTTGACCAAGGCTGTTTGGTTATTGTACTTATATAATGCCTTTAAAAATGTTTCCCCATGACTGTGAGTAGCATTTTTGTATTTTTCCAGTGTAAACATCACGGAAATATTTCCCCACCAAAACCAGGATTGGGTTACCTTTGTACCATGCGTCAAATCCCGCATGAGTAACTATACAATTACCGCTGACTGGGACTGCGAAAGTCAAACGTTGTTCTTTCACTAACAAGTAAAAAAGTGAGGAATTGGAGATGAAATTTCAAATTCCAATCCTTTTTTATGCTAATACTTTTGCACATGAAAGTCGCTTTGTCATGAAAACTGATACACAGCTACTTCAAAAAAGGTTGCTGAAGGTTTTGTTGCATGTTGCATGTTGCATGTTGCATGTTGCATGTTGCATGTTGCATGTTGCATACCAAGACCGAAATGTATTGTACATCATATGTAAATGATTTCAGCACAGAAGAAAACATGCCGGCTCCATATTGTGAAGAGCTGCACTGAAAAGTTATTTGGTTCACATCACCAATAGTGCATTTCGGACTTAGTATGCAACATGCAACATGCAACATGCAACATACAACAAAACCTTCAGCAACCTTTTTTTTAAATAGCTGTATAGTTGCCATAGTGATGAGTACAATTGATCACACGACCAGTAGAAAGTAGCGAAGGCTCTACTTACTTTAGACTGTGCGCGCGCGCGCATATTCATGGACCTAGTTACATGGTTTAATTAAATGCCCCGTGTTCATTAACTTATCGCAGAATTCTTGCAATATTTTTCATTGATTCCTGATCACCGTATCTTTCTCGTATTGCTCGTTTTGTCCTTGCGATCTACAATGACGTCATGCGCGAGTACAGATTATACGTCACAATAGAATTCAATCGATCTGCAAAGCATTCCAAA
>JAADYU020042666.1:0-10138 GCA_011763375.2 Heteractis magnifica
CTTTCATGAGTTTCCATTCACATGAAAACAGAGTGGGTGTGAATATCATGCACAAAACAAGGCTAAAGTAACCCTATATAACAGAGAATTCAACTCCAGAAACAAGTTTGATTATATACCATCTGGTACTCACCTTTTCACGACCTGTCTGATCAATCAAATTGATAATCACCTATCAATCAAAGCCAAACAAGTAATGGGAATGACAAAAAATTATTGTAAACAAAATATCAAATTGTTATACTTTTTGCAGAAAGATTAACCACATACCACTCCACCATAGTATTTCAACTGGTGTGCAAAATGACTCATGAATGCCATCTGTGTCTCTTCTAGATCTGAGGAAGAGGACAATAAAGTGACTTAATGAATGGAAAGGTATTACTGAAAATAATATGAGTGGAGAAAAAAAAGGAATGAACAAATGAATGATCAAGTAATTATAAAATTCATGAATAATTAATGAGCAAAACACAATAGAAAATCATAACCGTCTTGGGGTCTTAATTCAGATAAAGAATTGACAGTCTTCATTTGCATTCCACTTTAACTTGGATTTTCTCGGCCAAAATTACTTAATTCATTTTAAAAATCAGTACAACATAAAAATACAGTCCTAGACATTTCATAAGTGATATAAAGTATTCGTGATCGACCTTTATGGGCATAAAATGCCCATAAAGGTCTCCAGCTCATACTTTTATATTACATAAAAAATCTAAAAAAATCTATTAAGATTTTGTCATTATGAAGCAATGTGGGCCATTCACAACAGAGCTTGCCTCAAATCTAAGGTGAATGCCCAAAGATCAAATTGGAATTTAGAAGCCAATGTCGATTTTTGTGGAGGGAGGAAAACCAGAGAACCCAGAGAAAAACCCTTGAAGCACAGGAGAGAACCAACAAACAGCTCTACTCACATGAAATAGCAGGTCCAGGAATTGAACCGGAGACCCCAGCGGTAAGAGGCAGCACATTACCAGTGCCGACCACCCATGGTTCCCATAAATAAATAAATGAAATACATGCAGATTTGAATATGAAGATGAAATTCGATCCTAAACAGAACTAGTTGGTGCTATACCTTTATCCAGACGTGGAGGAGGTCTGTATTTGAAGCCAGGTTGACTCCAGTATATGGGTACAGACCCACGTACTTGTACAAAAGATACAGAATGGTTCTCTGTCCTGATAATCTGCAATTGTATAAGAATAATTAAGAGCTTCATGGGAAAAAATTATCAAATCATGCAAGGAACTTCTGCATTGCACCAGCAACTACAGTTGCTACCATCAGCTCTTGGTATAATTTGATCTTTTAAGTTAAGAAAAGCATTTGCCACAACCCAACATTAAGTCAGGAGAGCCATACCTGCTCAGTTTCCACATAATTAGCTACCTCTCCATCCTCATCTACCCCTCTCCGCTTATAGCGAGTACCTAGAAAAAAAAGGTATAGATTAGGGGTAGCACTATACAAAAATTAACACGACTTCAAATGACTTAGGAATAAGATTTTATATTTGAGTTACATGAATGCTTTTTTGGGGAAAAGAAAATAGTAATACTCAAAGGAAAACCATGGCCTTGGAAAATTCAGAATATTGTTTATATTTACGCATATAGTATAAAATATAACTACAGTATGTACAAAGGCAGAGAATCACTTGATACAAGGTAAGCTATATATTAATATAAATACTTGAAACTTGCCAGCTCTGTGTATGCTTCTCCGTGATATAAGTAGAAGATCAAACTCCTCTGGTGGCAGAACCCCTCTCTGGATCTCTACCAGCTCATCAGGTTCTTCCTCTTCAAAATTATTCACACAGTGAACTATCTCACAGTAACCTTGGATGATGGGTAGTATCCAATGATTGCACAGTGGGTCCTGTCAAAAAAATATTTTTCTGAATAACTAGTTTTGTTTGCTATTTTGATTCATGTGGGTTATATTAGTGGTAACGGGAATAGATCTCATTTTACAGTGCAAAAATGTTTGGAAAGAGTAAATCTACTCTATCGTAAAATTTCTTTAAACTAATCACAACATGTAAGATAATCATCCAATCAGAATGCTTCCAGGTGGCCCATTAAGCAACTGGACTGGTGTCCATAGGGGCTGTAAATAATGTCACTGTACTGTTTAGTGGACACTATGGTAAATAATGTTGGGCCTCCTTGTACTTAGGTCGTATTAACTGAGCGGGAGGTCTGTGTGGGAGAATCTTGACTGAGGTCATTAAAGTACACTGACCAGCAGCGAGATCTGTACAATGACCAAAGTCAAGATTCTCCCATACAGACCAACCAGGCTCAGTTAGTAAGGGGTTTATTATATGGCCATTTAAAATTGAAATCAGCAAATTTCACATTTTCACTGAGATTTGTTTTTCAAAGCACACGTCTAACACTGCAATGGATTCCCAGTAGTTTTACTGGAAAAAAACCGGTTGAAAACAAGTTAGCCATGAGCTTTTCATTTGTGAAAAAGCACATCATTTATTTTATTTTGAGCCTCTCTTTACATGAAAAAGTCTTCACATTACGAGGATTCTTCAAGGTAATTCTTGATCATTTCAAGGAAAGTTTTTTTTCATTGAAGATACAGTGACAAGGAAAGTGAGCTGGCCTTCAAGACATTTTTTCCTCAAAACTTGAAGTGAGTTTGAAAACCAAAAATCGATGACTCAATGTTTACAGCAAGGATTTTGAAAATCTATGGAGGTCTCAGTTGGTACTAGAAAAAGGAAATGTCTTTTAAAATCCAGGACTATGAAGCTTGAGATATGCATCAGTAAGAAAGCCAGAGTTTTGTCATTGAAGAAGGATGGTTTTGTTTTCATCTGTTGGCAAGCAATGGACATCCTGGCGATGGCTTGAACTTTTTGCGAAGAACTTAATGCTTATAATGTGGCTTATATTTCATAACCTTTGCACTAAGGGCAAACAAAAGAACTCTATCACTTCTCTCAAAGGAGACTTTTTAACCTTTAAAAAGGTTTTAGAACAAGTTAAGCTGTGATTGTTTTTTGTTGATCATTTCTGACACTGTCAGACAGTTTGATTAACATGAGCAAAACTCCACAGCCTTCAAGTTTAAGGTATGTTTGTTTTCTCTTTACTTTTCTCGATAAAAAATTAAAACACTTACATGATAGGTCTGTGAATTTGAAAAACTTTGCTGAATTAAGCTTAAACTGCTATACCTTTCTCATTTTCTTAATTAATTCCTAGATCAAGGTTGTAAATTTATTTTTTTTACCATTATATAACAGTTGAAAGACTGCTTCATTTTCCTGTAGTTTCTAGGCAGTAATTCTTATGAATAGCTTATGTTTATTTGTTAAAATTCTATAGGACAATTCATTGGAGGACGAGGGAATTCCTCGTTGAATTTCGTGAGAAAAACGATATCGCACAAGTCGCGAAGCGATGAGTGCAATATCGTTTTTCGAGTGAAATTCAACGTGGAATTCCCAAGTCAGGAAATGAATTCTCCTTGAATCTCATAGCGTCCAGTAACAATATCATAAGATTCTATGAAAAATGCAAATAAAACCATTTCTTTGAAGACCTTTGTGAGTTTTTAATAATGTGCAACTTTGGACCGCAGCCATATAATAAATGTATGTAACTATAGGCCATACATAACATTTCTTATCGAACATACTTCATTATTTAGTAAGTCCTCTAGCATGTATCTGTTCCAGAAAAATCTTCCCTCAACCTACAAATTATGGCACAAAAACATCATACTTTAATTGATATCAAACAAAAAGAAATTTTAAAAGTTAGCATAGCACCCATTTTAAAAATTCAATATGTATATACATCAGTTTTTATGCTTCCTAATATGAAAGTTCCAATGGTCTGAGTTAGCAATCATTTTGATCAACAGCTGATACCAAAACCTAGACATCTGGAATAATTGGGTATAAATCAAATTATTGAAAAGCAAGACAAAGTTCTGTTAAGCTTTATATGCTGTGGAAAAATAGATTAAATTCATCATCAATAGATGTTAGATCCACAACAATCTGCTGGTGATCTGCTACGATCAGCAATAAAAAAGGGGCAGAAGGATGGCACGTATTTAAAGTCCCTGCAAATCCTCCCGGCCCCCCAACCACCTCTACCAGGAGTAAGACCGCTGGCCAGCATTGTCTCGATTTTAACCTTGCCTAAATTTATATTTAGCCTCATTTTGAGAATTTAACTTACTCTTTTCCACAAGGGTAAGTTATTGTCGTAGTAATCTCCACACTGTTTCTGAAGGTTGTTGGTTATGTCACCAGTAGGTGAATATATGAAGGAGTCTGAGTCATTGAACATTTTCAGTGTCTCCTAAGATGGAAGAAAGAAAAACAAATGTGTTGTAATACAGTGTATCCATACACTACATCTACACATACAATTCTGAAGGAAGAGAGGGTATTTCAAGAGATGAGGCTGGCATAATGAAGGAACAGACTAGTAGCAGTACTTCCTTTTCCTGTGCTGTTAACATTTAATTAACAAAACTCACCTCCAGTAATCTTTTCTCTAGTTTTTCTTTCTCTCTGTCTTTGACATCTCTTGGTGTATTCTGCACAGCAATAATTTTTTTAGAGACAACACAAGTGCAATTCTTTATGAATTAGTATACAAATGATTAAATACCCTACAATAGACACAGTAATGACACGAATTTCTTTGCCCAGGGAAGGTTAACTACAAAATTACTTATCACCTAATCTAGTTTCATGTATTGTAACCTCTTCAAATGTATATACACAGTGTACAGTGTACATCAATATCAATGACAATAGACACTTGATGACCATTAAGTTACAATAGTTTCAACTTGAGGTTGTAAGTGACAAATGTATAAATTCACTGCATTTTTCCTACTCCAACCTTGAATTGAAACTGTTTTAGGGTCATAGTGAAAGAATAAATTTACAGTTTTCACGCGTAAACAGTTAGTTGAACTTGACGTTTTGACTACGTCTGTGGTAGTCTTCATCAGAATGTCAAGTTCAACTAACTGTTTACGCATGAAAAACTGTAAATTTATTCTTTCACTATGAACATCGCACACGAAAGCCTCAAATATACCATTGTTTTAGGGTCATTTTAGTTTTTTTTACTCTACAGATTTGCCAAGTGTATAATGTTTATAATTGCTTACTGTACTCTTAACATTATCTTTTATATTGGTTGCAGCAGACTTGATAGATTTCCATGTTTGTTGTAAACCTTTTTGTTGACCATCACCACCACCTAACAGCTTCTTTGTTCGTCCACCACTTTGGTGTTTTTCACACAACTATGGATTGGGAATGTCCATTGTAATTATTCATATTAGTAATATTCTATAAAATTATTTATCAAATCTCTTTTTGGCTTAAGGTTGGAATCAGGCATGGCTTAGAGGTCAAGGGGATTCCCTGACTTGACACTAATCATTAATCAAACATGCAAGTGAGGTCAGGGTTTTGTTAGGGGCTAGGTATATGAAGGAAACTTTTTGGAAATTGAACAGAAAACAAATGTTCAGTGTTTTGTCAAATGTGGATTAAAATGCAAAAGAACAATGTAGATGATTTTACCAAATAGAATATCTGAATAATTGAAATTTTCCTGATCTGCATCATCTTAAAATATTTGATCACTCCTCATGTTCTCTTTGCCTTCTACATCCAGAGAAAATTTATCACCTATTTGTGGAATATATACATAGAAGCTAAAAATTATCATTTTCAAATTCATAGCTGGTTGGAGGAATTTGCTAACTCACTAACTCACTAGTAAGATGTTAGCAGATCAATATTCAGCAGTCTTAATTCATCTGCTTACGAACTTTACACAAAAGTATGAAATCTGGTCGAATCCTTTTAATCATTAAATCAGCCAAGACTTTATTTATATAAGCAATTTGTGTTTTCCTATTCAATGTGAGATGATGTCTGACACTGAACCGATCTAGCATCATGATCATGTGCATGCGAGCATATAGGCCTGCAAAAGGACTGGTACTACACAGGAAACCCATCTCAGAAATGATTTGTTAGTCACAATCTACAAGCTAGGAGGTATGGGAAAAATTGAGGAGATTCTCCTTGTTATTCAATCTTTCCTTGGTGGAATATTTCTGTAAAGACTATCAAAGTAAATCCTATCACAATGAAGTTGACTCAGCTGAAATTTGGGGAGAATTTAAAGGGTGCTGATGCTTACTGTATTAGACAATGGCTGATCTATCACAGGATGTTGTCACAGCCAAGAGAAACAAATCAACATGTTGGGACTCGAGGCAATCATTGCTAGTGTTAGTTTTTGGGCACACATTTGAACTTGGTAAGCACTGCCATAGTAAAAAGGATAAAGTAACCGCATTTGTGAACTGCTTGACAAATCCTCAAAACCCTTGCTGTTTGAGTTGTTTCTTGCTTTCAGCTGCGACAACGTTTGTGTCTATTTGTAGTTTAATTGTCTCATTAAGCATCTAGTTTACACAAGAATGCAACAGTTTAGAATATGTGACAAACAATACATTGTCATTCTCTCAAATGCAATGCAGCTTTCCTAAAGTTTTCCCAGGTATAGCCCAATTAGTATCCCTGAGTTAGCCTAAGGGCTCATTTGATTGATATATTATATCACTGCTAAAAACCCATCAAGACTACAAATTTATAGAAAGAAATACAGGCAAATCAAAGCATAAAGTAGCAACTCATAACAAAAAATGGATTAAAATAATGAAAGCACCAAATTCTTATTAATAAATATTTCTGATTAAGGCTCAAAGGCAATTTTTTTTTCTTGTTTTTTTTGGTGTTATTTTCTATTTCATTTTGTGCAAATGCATGTGAGTGAGTACTATGACATGCATACATATATATGTACAACCAAATAGAAAAAAGAAACACATTCATAGAATGTAACCAAGTATTGTTATTGTTATTAATAATTAAAAAATTGAATTTTTATTAATAGTAAAAAAATTCTTGTTTAGACACAAAACAGATATTTCCCCAAATTATGATCACTTTTCAATGTTTTTGTCCCCTTACCTCACTGGCACATGCAAATCCTAAAGAATTGTAGGAAACCCCAGGAAGGAGAGCTGTAATCTTGGGATTTGTCTTTTATCCCATATTTCTCTTTACCATACATGTGACTATTGAGAAAAGCCTATGTTTATACTTACATCGAGTTCCAAGTCGGGCACTTCTCCAGGAGCAAGTGGAAGAACGGCAATCCTGTCAATCCTGTAAGCCTCATGGTTGCCAGGCAACAGACCTAAAAGAGTTCTCTTTGTGATGACTAGCAACTTCCACTCAGCTCCTATTAATATTGACAAGTTTTAGAAGTGTTAATACTGAAATAGTGAGTATAGTATACATGTATGTGTGCATATGTTGGAAGGGTGGAATTAAAAGATTATCCTTTTAATGTAGAATAAGAACAACTATATAGTGTATTACAAGTTGTGCAATAAAATAATTTATGAAACAGAAATAGTTGTCACGATTGCAACTAGTACTCAAACAATGTCTTCAGTATTATCAGTATTTTATAAAGTAACTATAACATCTTTCAAAATATTGCAAGAATACTTTAGAATTTGAATTTAATAGTGTCTTTAGAACAATGAGTAAAAAGAAAACAAAATTGGTTATAACATGCTCTATAATATAACAGGTGCTCTGATTGGTCAAATTATTGTGTGCACCAACTCTTCATGTGTGCAGGGTCAAGAAAATTGCAAGCAATCTTCAGGACTTTTTATAGTTCATGCAAAGAAGTTGGAACTTTTTTAAGGAATAGACCTAATCCATTGGGCGTATTTGTTTTCCCATTTCAGACCACGTGTTATTCACTTGAGAATAAGATTCTTTGTTTTAGGCTCATCCATATTAACGTATCTTCTCAAGCGCTACCGAGAAACAGAGAAACAATACCCAAGTGAATGACACGTGATCTGAAATGGGGAAACAAATACGCCCAACGGATTAGGTCCATTGTCACACATGAAGTCTGTTTTTCAAGGACCAAAAGTAGGATAAAGAATCAACAAATTATTAGTAACAGAAACAGGTTTTAATGCTAAAATTTTTTCTGTCTTTAATTGACCATATTCACAATAGCCACCATGATGGTTTTCACATTGTAATGCAAATTAGCCATTAGGTCTTCCATGGGAGGCAAACATTGGAAGAACAACTGTTTTTACAAAAATCGGCAAATTTCAAATACCAAATTCAGTTTTTTGACAAGTATTATGTGAAAGTGTGTTATGGGGGTGGTTGAAATCAATCCCCAATTTTAAGTTGTTTGCCCCCATGTGACTTATTAGCATCACAACAGGACAACAAACATGGCAGCTATTGTGAATATGGACAATTTACTTATCTCCTGGTGTAATGCAGTGGTAGTTCCAGAAAATATCCATACCCCTACCATGGGCGGCATTGATTTTCTTACCCCCCTTGTCCTCAGAAATTCAAAAATGTTTCAAGGCCCCTGGCCCAAGGAATTCCATACATGTTTACCCCCCTATCCCCTAGAATTTCATGTTATTCTATATTTCTCTTGATTGCTTCCTAGAAAAAGAAATAACTGCTGTTTTCAAGTCAGAAGAAATTGAAAAGCGCATATTACCACGTACATGAACTAAACTTCATCTAGAGGTCTTAAAACTGCAAAAGAAAATTCAAAAAAAATTATTGTTCTTATCACAACCTATCTTTTATTTTTCACATTTTCTTTTCCTTCCATTGACAAACAATGCATAAGGGTAAACTGTTATAAAAATAGTACTGTGTTTTGATTTTGAACGGTCACCATCTTTTATTAAATCCAAATAACCGCTGACCTTAGATAATGCAGGCAAGTCAGGAGTAAGTAGGGAATACATCATCAAGAGTGGGGAATACGTATTCCCTACTTTGTAAATAAATACAAAATGTGAGAAAAATTGTCTGTGATACTTAAACAAGGAACGAACTTTCCTGCAGTCAAGAAAACAATCTAATACAGCTACATTTTCACCAGGCATTCCTTGTTTTTAAATGCCAAAGTGGTCTGGTAACCATTTTCCCTATCAGTTACTGCACGAAAAATCAGCGAATTATGGAGGTTTGAATAAGTAAAAAAGGTATTCCAAGGCAGCTTTATTTTATAATTTATGCTATTATATTCAACTATGATGAAAAATGTTTGATAGATTTTAAGTCATATTGTCATATTTCATCTTCTATGAAACTATGAAGATATCAGCTCTTTTCCTTTAATAGTTTTTTAAAAAATTCTTCATCCAAGATACAAGATACAAGATACAAGGTACAAGATATTTAATTGTCTCATTGTAAATACTATTTACATTAGAGTTTTGCACAATAAAATTATGACATTATATGTTTTCAGATTACATATCTCATATTCACTTTGAGTACTTGATGTTGTTTTATACCATTGTTTTTCTGATTTGAAAACAATTTATCATAAATATATTTTGCTATGAATTTTTGTATTAATTTACATGGATTCATTATACAATGAAATTTTTCATCTTCGCTAAGAAATTCAATTTTTTTCTTCGTAATAGTACAAATTCTCTCAAACATTTCCTTTCTCATTGTTGAGAAAAAGGAGCATCTGAGAAGAAAATGTTTCTCATCTTCACTTTCATATTTACAAAGAGGACCATATTCTTTCTTCTGGTTTAACATATGGGTGTGAATATCTCGCTCCCTCTTTCAATTTCTAAACAATGATTACTAATCCTAAGTTTAGTAAGTGCTATTCTATCTTTGATATTGCTGATCTCTTTAAGGTAACTCCTTTTGGTAGGTTTCTTTAAAAGTTCTATAGGTTCTGAGTTTGTTTTTTTGGGTGTCTTTCCTACCCGTATCATCATGAATTTCCCCTAACCAGGTTTGTATTTCAATGTCCTCCAGTCTCTGTTTTACTTGTCTTGTCAGTATTTTTCCTCTCATTTTGTCAATTTTTTGCTGCCATACAAAGCTATAGCCTAATTTGTTCAGAATTTGATCGCACTTACTCTTACAGGAAATAAACCTAGTTCTGATCTGCATGCATTGTTTGAAGCCCGTTTGTTTACTCCTAGTAACATTTTACAAAACTTTAT
>JAADYU020042777.1:0-10137 GCA_011763375.2 Heteractis magnifica
CTTCCATTGATACCAGCCTCATAGCTGAAGGAGCTACTGGCATTAAATAAAGTTACTTTGCCTTTACTTTATTGTGGAAATTTTGCCAAAAAGAGTCTTTTGACTTCAAAATTATTTCCACTTTCAAAGAGTTCCAAGAACTTTTAGGCAACTTTGTCATTTTTGAGGGCTTTTAAAGTGCACTTGAAAATGAATTCTAAATTCTGAGTTCCAGCTGTATGGGTGTACTTTTTTACTTTATTGTTTTTGATATTATAGTTATTGTCATAATGCTGTAGACTATTCTTACTAGACTGACTTGGCTTGTCCAGATACAGGCATGACAGTCAGAGGTACCCAGGCACCTCGGTACAAAAACCCAGGCTGTGGAGTGACCCCTCCCATGGTACTTAATGCCATGACTGAGGGGGGTGGGGCACTGGATGATGTCTGGATTGTGTTACCACTTTGATTAGAACCAGAGCTGGGTCCTGTGCCATGTGATGATTGGCTGGTGAACACTGATTGTATGAAACTTGATAGTGCATTGACAATACTGTGGAAAATCTTGGTAGAATGCTCTTGCATGTCATAAAACTGACAAAAAGACCTAAAAAAATGAAATACAAATTTTAAGCCAAGATTAAAATTAAGTATTAAGTACCATTTATGATACTGCAGCTTACCTGAGGAGAGCAGGTTGTATTGTTAAAGTGTGAAGAACTTCCAAAGCTAATGCTCGTTGCCACAAAGGTTTATCAGAATCAAGAAACTTAACCAGCAATGACAGGAAAATCTCACATTCTGTTACCTATGAAGAATGTTTTTGTTAAGATTAGATCCTTAATAATTCGAATTCTCTGAATTCATTCATATTGCAATAATAGAGAGTAAAGTAAATCACTTCGATTAAAGAGTTCCTTTGTAGAGCCAACTGGATGTCGTCCTCTCCTCCCTCCCTCTATCATGATCTGAAGGGTATCGGAGATCAGGTAACCATCAATCACAGAAACAGGTGCATCAGCTCAAAGGAGATCTACTGAACATATGTACTTATTGACCTACATTTAACCAAACTAACCAATTACCACATTTGTCCCTATGAGACCAAATGATGATTTTTCACACTCGTATTCCACAATTTTTCTCTCCTATGAAATCAATTCCAAGTGGCATGCACTGAATAATTCGATTGATAATTACCAGGAGAGTGTAGAACTGTTCAATAAGAACAGATACTATTCTCAGTAGTCTCATAGCAACAGGATAAATAGGTCTCTCTACAGTCCCTGCTGATCCTTGAGGTCCACCTTGTCTGTACTTGATACTGGGAGAAAACAGCTTGATTATCAATGGACAAACCCTTTCTTTCAGGAGGAAACTGAATTCTGGGTGCTAAATAAGGAAATGGGAAGAATAAAATCAATATCACTATCTTAATTCTGTCAAAATTCTACTGTCAAAGTTTTCTTGCTAATATGATAGCAGATATCAAGGCTGGTTCTCATATGATCACTGTTGGTCACTGTAGATCGCTAAATCATCCAAAATTTGACCAATGATGGTCAGCAATCATACATGAACACTTCTCAGCAATCCAGTTATCATCTGTAATTGTCAGTGGTCATCAGCAATTATATGGTAAAGTTGTGCAGCAATTATCAGTGATCATTGGGTTGAGTGATTTCGACAAACCAGCAATCAACAGCAATCATCAGCAGTCATACGTGAACCAGCCTTTATGAATGTCAGCAGTTGAGATGCAACAAGCATTATGTTGCCCCCATAGCCTCACTTGCATGATTTTTAAAACAAAAGAATATGCTATTGTAGGTTCAACTTCAATAACAGCTATTATTTTCTAACCTTTAGGAAGATGTGTGGATAACCTCTAAGGACAGATTCCAGGAGTTCTAAACCAAATGTTCTAGTCATCTCTACAACACCATGTAGCCAATAGGGCTGTTCTCCACTTGTCAACTGACACAAATCCTGTTCAAACATAAGTTATATTCAATATGCACCTATTTCAAAAACATTAATAATAATAATAATAATAATAATAACAATAACAGTAATAATAATAGCTAGGATAAAGGATACGCAGAAAAACTTTTTACAACATTTTGAAGTCATCCTGACTTCATTATCAAGTGTTTTTTAATTTGGTGGCATGACTTTAAAACATCATAAAAAGTTTTTCTGCATATTCTTTATTCTAGCTACTATATCTAAATCTCTGTTAATAATAATAATAATAATTTATTTCTTAAGCGCATTCCATGTAAATCTCAATGCTCTTACAAATTAGAAAGAGAATAAATGTATACATAATAAAAGAAAAGAAAAAGCTAAATATGTATCTAAAAAAAATCTTCATCTATATGTTTATGTAATGCAGTTGTTCCATGTACTACACAATACCAAATATTCGAGGTTAATTTAAAATAAAAAGGTTTTAAGTTTGTTCTTAAAAATTTCAATGGATGGTGTATCACGTATTTCCAGTGGAATAACATTCCACAGTCTTGGAGCACAAATGGAAAATGCTCAAGCGCCATAGCTGTTAGTGTTGTATGCTGGAGTTAAGACAAGCGTAGATGATCTTTGCTTGAACGTAATATTCTTCTTGGCTAGTGGAGACTCAGAAGATCCCTGAGGTACTTCGGTGCAGAACTTTTGACAGCCCTGTAGGTCATCAGAAGTATTTTGTAGATAATGTGCTTATGAATGGGGAGCCAGTGAAGATCATGAAGAACAGGAGTAATGTGGTCAGAATTTCGCATCTTAGTTAAGATGCATGCAGCAGATTTCTGGATGCATCAGAGTTTGGTTTGTTTCATCATAGCCAAAAGCAACAAGTGATGTGACAAGTGAGTAGAGAACAACAGAATTCAACAAGTATAAACAAGTAAACATGTTTAACCATTACATATATATTGCAAGATCATCACCTGCACAAATGAGTCTTTTTCAATCTATAATATCTCTTGTGTCATAAGCTGTTATGACTGGTCTACATGCATATATATTGACTACAGCTGCAGCTAAACTCACCTGGAACAATAAATAAGCATCCTGCGCACACGGCCGTAGACTTACAGGACAGTTTTTGTGTCTGGTGTTAGAAACCTCTTCAGCCTTTTCTACATCTAGAAATATATGCAGCAACAAATTTACAAGCTAGTTCATTATGGATTTCTGTTGATATTGAAAGTTCTGCACACTCTTCAAATGACATGTTAAGGTAATTAAAGTATGAACAACAAAACCATGAAGCTTAAGCAGCATCTTTGCATGTTTCAGTGTGAATTACCACTGTATTACCATTATGTTTCAGTGATGCAAATAGCAAAGATGTCTTTTACTTTACATGTTAAAGAAAATTGTTTCACTCAGTTGTAATGGGTTGCAGCTCAGCAAATGTTGTAACAAGTATTGTGGCAGCTATAGGAGTAAGGTATTTGATTCAACACTGCAGTATATAAACAATAAACAGACCTTTAGGACTGTTATCCTCTGTGACAACCCTATCAAACACAACAGACACCATCTGACGGACAGTAGCAGCTGCTGTTCCACTCACTGTTGAATCTTTGACAAAATAAAGTCTGAAACATAATGCCATAGCCTGCAACCAAAGAAGTTATAAACAGAAATTGTAATTTTGCTATGACAGACAATTCCTTGTGGTAATGATACTGAAATACAAGCAAAGCATTTATGGGAAAATGTATAGCTAGGACAGCAATGAAGACACTTTTGGACAAATTGTCAGAAAGTGTTTTCTCATGAGCTAAATTAGTACACTGTAAGTTGCATACAGTACTCCATGTTACCTTTCCCAAGTGATCTCCATGTACAACATTAGATGTAGTTATCAAGAGTATAACAGTTTGGAGAATTCTCAGTTCTTCTAATCCACTCTCCATCAGGTTCCATAATGTACCAACAAGATTATTGGCTGATGCCTGATAACATAATCAAATATCATAGGTAAAGAATGTGTAAACAAATAACCCTATCATGCGTGAAAACTGTATAAGCCTTTTTCTAAATAACCCTTTTGTTGGAAACTTGCCTCTCTTACCTGTGGTATTGTTTATTTCTAGAAAATATCCATACATGTACAAACCCCTTGGAGTTGGGGATTGTTGGGCACAATAGGAAGATCCAGAAAGAGAGTATTAGGATATACCCTTCTTAGATCCATTCTCACTAGTTTATTGGGGAGGTATGGATGTTTTCTAGGAACAACTTATCAGACCCTCTCTAAGGTATGATTATTTTCTGGAACTTGCAAATTCACATTTTGAGCAGATTCCATATAGATTAATACAAATGTATAGCCTATGAACTAATCTCTTATGTTTCCCTAGGTAGCTACATTGTATACTATATATAGAAATGGATTATTGGCAACAGATCATCTAATAATGTCATGCGATGAGAGCTGTCATACTCTGTAAGTATGAAAAATCAGTTGGATATATTGAACCTCTCACATCCCATTAAATGTATTGTACTGGTACATGAGCCTTGACTCATAAAAAAATTGTCTCCCAATTTGCTATAATTACCACAAAACTCAAAATAATCATTCACTTGGAATTGTTTTAAGTTTGCAACATTAATTTAAGGTTAGGATGATTTTGTGTTGAGTGAGGGAAAACCATATGTGAACGAGAAACTGTAATTGGACTCTTTCATGTCATGATGAATGCTATAGATAATGCTCTTTGCAAAGAACTGTGATTATATTAATATTAATATTAACACCAATCTCACCTCAGAGAGGGCTTCATTCGTTATTAGTCTTTGCAATGCTGTTAAAGAGATCTGTATAACTCTCAATGACTTGGTGTCACAACCAAGTAAGAATGGCTGCAGAATCTCATTTTCCTCTGCAAGAGCTGCAATAACAATAACAATAACAATAACAATAAGGTGTGGATGGTGCAGTGTTCTAAGGAATAAGAATCTTATTGATTTTTACATGTCTTATCGAAACTAAATACATAAAACTTAATGCATATGGCAAAAATAGTAAAGCTATACTTCAAAGAATGACCAGAAGTGTAAGGATAAATTATAAAAAGTGGATAAGATTTAAAGAGATAAGAGAATTCGATTATAGCTAGCATGCAGTATGAATGGTCAGATAACTACGGGTCTAAAGATTAAGGGTCAATATAATTTCCAATGATGTTTCATATACTAAAAACATCGAATTAAATCAACATACCAGTTGTGATTTTTTGGTTTCTGGCTGAGATTGTCTTGAGTCTGTGAATGCCAGCCTCAGCTGCCTGCAATAATCCGATAGACGTACATAACTTAAGCTTAAGTACGTAAGGTCACCACTTGATCGTACGTCGAAATTATATCAAAACAAACGAATATATCAAGACGTTTCATGTGGTTATAGTAGATTCTGAAGTATCGTATGGTACTGTAGTGCTGTATAGAAAGATAATATGATCTTCTTACCTCTTTAACGGGGTGAAACTTTCTCTTGGTCTCATTAGACAAAGCCCGTAGATCAGAAAACACTGAATCCACGAACTTCTTCGTCTTGTCATCTGTCCGCCTGGACATTTTTCCAATATTAACACTCAATATTTAGTAGAATATTTATAATATTTTATCATAGTTTTGTAATTAATTCGTTCAGTTGTTGGAATGACAGTTAAGATCTATTTTTTCCTGTTCTTTTACGTGTTCTTGTAAACACTTCGGGCCGCCATCTTGGATAGCTGATGTGGCTCGACCCAGTCTTTCTGTTACAACTCATTACCGCGAGAGACTGAGATGGTTAAAATTATTTTCCCCACTTTCCATCTATCCTTCCATCCATCCATTCATTCATCCCTTTTATTTGCATCAGTCTTACTGCCTTACAGTGCAGTGTAAATTTTTCAGAGGCTGAAATAATGGAATGAAAGAAAAAAATAGGTTTTGTAGACGTAGGTCATGTAATTATGTCATGGCATATTTTAACCTCTAAAAAATCTTTTGCCGGCTATATTCTCCCCTGATGCCTGCGGGCTAGAACTCTTTGTGGGCGATTCCACCACAGATACCGTAAGGACAGAAGGGCACTTTATCGCCTCAGCTCTGCGGATGTCTCGGGGGCATGGCGGCGCGAGATTAATTAATAGAACTTATCCTTCAATCGATGTCCGAGTCCGAGGTTCGAGCCCTGCTATGTACGGATAGATTTCATGTTCTTTTTTTCAATCGTTTTGTACTTTTTAAAATCTTCGAAATTATAAGATTCTGATACTACTGCAGCATTTTAGGCAAGTTTGAATTGAATAAGATATGACCGTCAGTTTCAATAAGAAAGCAAACAAAACAACAAATCGTTTTACCCGTTCGCGATACAGCAAAAAGCGGATATGACATCATAGGTCAGAAACGGATCCAGGATTTTTTGAGGGCTGCACCATTTATGATCAGGACTCGAGCACCAAAAGTAAAAAAATATTACATCCATAATTGACTGTAAGTAGCTCATCTCAGGGGGGGTGTGCACCCTCTGTACCCCTCCCCTTGATCCGCCTCTGCACGGACCAACACAGTTTGCATTAAACAGTATAGTCTATACTCTAAACAAGAGTAATTCTAGACGGTCTGACACTAATTGGTCACCATTATGATATAGAAAGCCTTTTCTGACGTGCCTGACTTTCTCGATATTCTAGAACTTCCTGCTGAAGACAGCTGGAAATAATATGAAGGGAATCCATGTTCTTTCTGAATCTTAAAACTAGTCTCATTAAGGCTCCCTTCCTGTTCTGTGCTTCCTTTTTCCTTTTTAATGACTGAACGTGTGGGATTGGTTCAGAATTAGATACGGTGTGATATATGTATGTGGATAAATATGTCCTTGTTATTTCGGCTATTATCACGCACGCTGAAATGACTCTTCTGAAAGCAAACCTTTCTGGTTTACACACGATGAAGTTATTAAACCTTCTAACTAATAATTAAGTAAGAGAGCAGGACTAGAGATCGAAAAAGAGATACAAAGATTCCGTGTCTGTGGGCGAGATATCAACTGATTGTTGTTTAATTTTGATAATATTGTTAGCTAGCTCTGATACTCTTGGCTGGTGTCCCGCCAATCTTGTCTGCCGACTGAGGAGGCATTTTTTTATCTCACCAATAACATCAGATTATTGTAGTCCCATTTCAGGCATTTGCATCAGTATGCAAGGTTTGAAAGAAGTGTCTTAGTTGTGTGTTACACTTTTTTCCGGAGATTTACGGATTGCTCATAGTACCACTCTTTTTTTTTTTTTTTTTTTTGCACATTCTGCCGTCGGCCCGTCTTTTTCAGTGTAACTCGTGTAGTCCCGGCTGCACATGTCAACCCGTCCTACCGTATCCATGCCCTATATTAAGGTAACCTTTTAGATGCATGGCTAAGAAAAAAGAAAAAGCTAGCTAATTAAAGGATTGGTTAGACGTCAAGCTGTTAACTTCAGTACCCGGGAAGTAAAGCCCTTCTATGGGAGGAAATGTTCCACCAAAGAACATCTGAGAAGAAAATCGCCTGCAACGACTTATACGACCCCAGCTCACGATAATCCGCTCTTGGACACAATATTCGCCTTAGTCAAGCTGAAAAACTCATTAGAAAAACTCATTAGAAGTAATTATAGGTTAAAAACCAAAGTGCGAGACCTCTAGTAGTTCCCCTGATCATGGGGAAGTTAGTCTTTGGCGCAACCACCATCGCTTCAGATCAAAACAAGTACAATGTCGGCGACCTGTGATCCTTTTACTTATCGTTTCCCCCCCATAACATTATGTATTTGTACTTAGTAGAATAAAAGAGAAGATTAATTCTATAAGGTGTATTCTAGATCATAAACAAGCCACCTTAAAAAAAATTACAGCATTATTTTCTTTTCAACATTTTTTGGTTAACAAGAATGATTCACCGTCACGTTCAAAATTTATTTCTGATTATCAAAGTAAACGATAAATTATAACAATACTTTTTGCACCGTAATAGGCGAAGAAAGTCCGCAAAATTCACTGAATTTTTGAAAAATTGCATGGATATTGTCTTTAGTGGAAGTCGGTTCGACGTCTGACCGGAAAAAACCTCTCGACATAAGAATAGCCGTCCATTGAACATGCTACCTTTATATTTAAACCGATCATTGTCAACAGGAAAAATAGAGTAGTTTGAAGATAGTGAGGTCCATCAGGCTAGCTTCTAGTTGATGCTTTTTTCTTCCGATTGAGGTACAAGGGAAGGGCTTGTACATGTGCTAACTTGTTGAACAAGTGCACAGGAAGTGGACATGCGCCCGCGTTTAGTATTGCTTGTACATAGTATTGATATATGGTTATCCCTGTTACTGGCACGTGACTCTAACCACGATTAAAAGCCTCAATATGAAGTACTTTCATTGCGAGTTTTTCATGTTATTCTAGTCGGTGTATTATCTAATATTCCGAAACAAGTGTTTACGAGCAGCAATTAATAGCAAACGGAACTTGAATTGAACCACAGTCAAAGGTCTTCTGGTTTTGCTCCTTTATCGCCAAAAATAGCTTGCTATCATTTGGCTAAAAGGTAAGATCTCTAGTGACCCCACTGTTACCATGACAACAAGACCTAGCTATATCAATATAGGTTCGGTTCGAGTATATTAGTCAATCAGGTTAATTGTGAAAGAATCGCATATTTAAAAGATACATTTAAGGTAGTATATATTTTTGAAAATAACAAGCTAAAAACCAAATTACTCTTTGTAAGGTTTAGTTTTAATTTTACGGATGGAACCAGATGCAAATTTAATATTAATAAACTATAGAATAACACTCGTAGGCGGTGAGGATTGAGTATTATATGAATTAACGATTTAAATATAAATGCAGTAAAAAAAGATAAAATAAACGTGAGAAGATAGTTGTGTTGTGTGGGAGTCGAGGTTGGATAAAATACAAGATTTTACACAAGATTGCAGCGTCATTAGATTAATTCGTATACTTACTACATGTTCCTTTATCAGTTAATATGAAGTCGGCCCGCATGCATCGTTAGTTAGGCCCTGTTTGTCTTCAATATGACTCATAAAATCGATAAAAAATATGACCATCTTATAAAACTGAAAACTATCGCTTCTTCGAAAACAAGTTTGTTAGGAATATGAAATGATTTAGAATACAAAAATAATCCCGCTTGAAGGGTTAATTTGGTGCAAAGTAATTAAAAATCCCATCTGGAGGCGGGAAGCATTGATAACGAAAGAAACAGAGGCTCAAATGACACAAGTAATCTTGTTAGATTCTATTTTTAAAATGTTGTATTCTACCGGCTTTTCACTGTACGTACATCTCACAATAGTAGTTGTACATCCCTTGACAATGAACTCCAAATGTGCAGACTTCCTGCTTTTTAGTAATTTCCCAGAAAGTTTTCATTTTCGAAATGATATTTTCAAGTGAAGATAATTAAGGAGAATACTTTAATGATTTGAAAAACCGGAATTATTTATCAAAACCTTCATTGTTTTCGTTTATCGTGACCCAGACTGGTTAGTTCCTGTCTAGCGATGAGTAAGACTTCCGTTTTACTTGTATTCAATTATCTTTGACATGGCCAGTAGAATTACGACAGGAAGTCGTTATAATAGCCTTCCGTGATATAAGTCCCGATTCCTACCGATTTATTCACTTTTTCTTCGTACGAACAGCACTGGGAAGAACTTCAATCCAAGGTAGGTAAGCTCTTTTGGACAAAACCAAAGCTTTATTCTGATCTAACGACTGCGTGAGTATACCAAGGTTTATTTTAAAATTTATAGATCTGCAATGTTGAATTATTTATTTTTTTAGAAATCGCTTCTATTCCCACTCCAGATTGACTATTTTGTCGTACATAATTGTAATTCAATATACAATTTTATCGTAGAAAAGAATGATGGTCATTCCTAGTTGTATCAGTTTTCATTTCCAACACATGACCCAGAAGCCCATCAGTTCTTCTTAAATTCAGTTGAATAAAAATTTCATCGGATGATCTTAGTCGCGATCATCTTCAAAAAAAGACGGTTAACTAGAGACTTGAACTGCGAAACTCGAATCTTTTTCGAGAGTTTGGGGAGAAATAAACCCTTTGGGGAAACATGTTGG
>JAADYU020042888.1:0-10136 GCA_011763375.2 Heteractis magnifica
TTGTAATTGAACTTTGAACAAACAGCAGAAGTGTAACGTCATCAGCTAATGAGGCAGCATTGTGATCCATGTTTGAATGCTCAGGATCAAGGTCATTAACTTTGCCACTCATTTTCTCGCCTAATATTAGAGAAATGCTAAAGATTTTTCACCAACTGGTAGATTTAGCTCATAGAAAACATTAGATGATGTTAGATAAAGAAGAATTTTAGAAACTATGGTTTTATTATGGTTTCAAAAAATGTAAGCTTGAAGCAATACGGTTTTTGAATCACGGCGGGATCAAACGACAACCAATCAGATTAAGAGCAACATACTTCTAACCCAATCAAATCGTAACTTTTCGTTAGCCAATCAGGATAGAGCCCAGCGAGTATAAAATCGTAAAGGCGCGTTATTTCAACATATCATTTCGATAGTCTAACAACTATAACTATGGCTCGTACAAAGCAAACTGCCCGTAAATCTACCGGAGGAAAAGCTCCCCGAAAACAACTCGCCACCAAGGCAGCACGTAAGAGTGCACCAGCAACTGGTGGAGTCAAGAAGCCTCATCGTTACAGGCCCGGTACCGTCGCTCTTCGTGAGATCCGTCGTTACCAGAAGTCAACCGAGCTGCTGATCCGCAAGCTTCCCTTCCAACGTCTTGTCCGTGAGATCGCTCAGGACTTCAAGACAGATCTCCGCTTCCAGAGCTCAGCTGTGATGGCCCTTCAGGAGGCTAGCGAGGCTTACTTGGTTGGTCTGTTTGAGGACACCAACTTGTGCGCCATTCACGCCAAGAGAGTCACCATCATGCCCAAGGACATTCAGCTTGCCCGCCGAATCCGTGGAGAGAGAGCTTAAGTGACTTCACCAACACCAAACAAACAAACAAACGGCTCTTTTAGGAGCCACCACATGTTAATAAAGTCAACGAAATATGCTTGATGTGTTCCATACACATAATCAAACCCTTTTAACCGTTTTTTTAAGATATTTTTTTTTACAACACAGACAAAAACCGTATTCTTAAACATTTATACTTCACCAATAGTTAAGATACACTTTAAGGTTCGGGGGTTGATGTAGTGCATCACTCAACCTAGGATAGGGTTCCCAGTCATTTTGAAAAACAATTCCCTGACTTTCCTCTGCTTAAATAACAAATAAATAACACTTAGTGATCATGTTACGACTATTTTGCACAAATACAACAACAATTTATATGATGTTTTGTCCAAAACAAATTTTTTATCTACAATGACAATCACATGAAAAATTTTTTAAGATGTCAATGGTTTATAATGCTTTTTCTATAGAAACGTGAGTTTTTTTCCAATGTTTTGATACCTTTATCCTTTAAAATGCAACTATATTAACCAGATGGCAGCTATTATGGGATAACTGTGACCAAAATTCCCTGACTTTAGGTGAAAATCTGAATTTTCCCTGACTAAATAAAAAAATCCCTGACTTTTCCCTGACCGTATTTTCCCCTGACTTTTCCCTGACCCCTGAGAACCCTGCAGGAAATTGGGTGTTTACTTGAAACCAATACTAATTTATACTGCTCTTCTTGACAGACCAGTAAAATATTTGTGACCAAGATAGCATTTCCCCATGTAATTCTACATGTGCATGAATCACATGGGTGGCATAGTGGTAAAACGTTTGCCTCTCACCACTGTGGTCCAACGGGTCAGGTCACTGGTTCGAGCCCTGCAGTTGCCACATGTGAGTAAAGTTTATTAGATGTGTTGTTCTCTCCCTTGCCATGAGGGTTTTTCTATGGGTTCTCTGGTTTTCCTCCCTCCGTAAAAATCAACATGTGAGCTGTGAGCTGTGAGTTGTGTGCCTTGTAAATATCGAATGTAGTGAGAAACGTGTGGACATGGGGGTTGCCATTATATGGGGCTTCATGCTTCTTTGTATCCTCCTGGGCTTTGCCCGAAATGAAAAGATTTTAATAGGAAGCTATGCAGGCTAGAGGAATTAGATCCGTACAGTACTGTCACATGACATCTATAAAGAATAAGACAACTTGATACCTTCTGTGATGCTGTAGCAAGCTGGGTTCCCTGTTGATTCACTGCCAGACAAGCCAGTTCTCCTTTGTGAGCATTGATGGTGAATGGTGCTGATGAACTATCAGGCTGCCTGTTGCTAAGATACTACAAGAAAGAGTAAACATTGCAGTGCTAATCAAAAAACTGTGGCACTTAGAAATATTTCAAGAATCTTTCTCAACCAATCATAGATGTAGTCCTTATCTTTTGTGGTTAAAGAGCTACTTCTGATTGGCTAAAAACACTAGAAACATTCCTGAAATATTTCTAGGTGCCCACGGTTTTTTGATTCGCACTGTAATAGAGATATTTCACTACATTTAACCGGCACTTCAATTTTGGTCCTTGCATGTGTATAAAACCAACCCTGGCCATAGCTGTGTTTGAAATATTTTTGGTCATTTAGATGTCTTGTAAGGTATGAATGAAATTTTCACCAATTATTTCCCTCCCCCCCCCCCCCATTTTTCATAAATTATGACTGGTCCCCCTATGGGCAACAAAATCAAGAGTAAAGCCTGGTTTTATAACCATAAGCAACACACACACAGGCTTATTGCAGGTCTTCTGCTACAACATGAGAAAAGATAAGTGCTGCTGATGAGTAATGCCCAACTGAGTCTGCATAATTTTATGTTGTTTATTCCTGGGGCTTTAGCTGAGCCTGGTCCTCACTAGCAACATTATCAAGAGCAACATACGCAGACTCAGTTCAGCTCTTGTTGAACAGGTGTGAGAAAATACAAGTGCTGGTAATCAGTAAAACCCAACTGAGTCTGTTTATGTTGCTTTATATGCTTATGTCACTAGTGAGGACCACTAATATTTATTACTAACCACAAGCTGAACACTTCCACACTTGTGAGCAGGAAATATCAACAGAGGTCTCTCTGTACTTGGACTTACTTCACATAAACCTAAAAAAGAGAGACAATAACTAATAAAAAGAAATCTGTAACACTCATAGAAAAAGATATAGTGAACTTTACTGACAATCCAAGCTTTTGCCCTTCTTTGGAGTAAAGAACAAAGACTCAGAGTGGAAGCTTGAAATGTCAGTTAAAGTTAAGTATATCTCTTTTTTCTACAGTGTAACAGATTGCCTTTTATTGGTTATTGTATTTATTATACACCGACACAACGTATACTACATGTAGCTCACTTGCTAGTTTCCATTTATAAAAAAAGAGAGAAATAATGAAGAGAATAGACCTTTTTACCGATACAGCGGCCATCTTGAATTCTATTGTTTTAAGTAAGAAATTATGGGCTGCTGAGGGAGCAGTCATTGGAAAAATTATAGTATGCACAGCTTTCAGGGTGTATTTTTATTTAATTTATGCTATCCAATGATCCGAGAAACACATCTAAAAATCAATTGAGTTTGCTGGTAGTTTGAGTGATATTTGAAACATCAAAGCCAAAAATTATTGGAAAAAGTAATCGCGCCACACTTTCCTTTATAAATATTTCTACGTTTGCTCCCTGGGCATCCCATAATTTCTTACTAATTCAATATGGCCGCCATATTGGTAAAAAAGGTGTATTTATGGAGATAATAGAGCAAATGGGAATTTGTATAGTTCCAGATATCAATACCTCCCCACCAATGAAGATGGAGATTTTAGCACTCCAAACTTCAGAATGTTGCATCAAAAGAGAGGAAGCCAGTGGAACTTCCTTGAATTGTGGATGTTTTCCAAAACTATATTCAAAGATTTTTCACTTGCACTTGTTCATTGAGATGCACACAATTTGCCATTTTTACACTTTGGTGAAAAAAAATTGTGGTTGATGAACTTTTTTAAAATTATTATTATTCATTTTGTCACAGGTAATTCAAGCAGTGTATACAGTATGTATTATACACCTATTTCAAAAATTGTTGTTGCAGCCAAAGCAACAGTCAACACTCCAAGACAGCCAAGGATTTCGGTAATTTTTCCATATATCATATTTATAGTACTAGTATTTTCCAAAATATTCAGTTCAACACCTGAGCTACCACTGCAGCTTGCCAGAAATATATATCACAAACGCATGCAACCAAAATATGCTCTAGATGAATTAATTTTGAGAAAAATTACCGAAATACTTTGCAGTCTTGGAGTGTTGACTGTTGCCTTCAGCTGCCACAATGATTTTTGAAATAGGTGTATATATATATATATATTACAAGAGAATGTATGTGGAGAAAGTAATAATAATTTCAGCCCTAAATGGTGGATGAATTGTCCGCAAGCTCAGTCAAATGTATATTTAATGAAAAAATTATCTTTATAAAAATATCATACCTAAATGTACCAAGACTTATATAATTCGATACTACATAAAATCAATAACATAATAAGGTCAGAGAAGAGGTTAATTTTGAAATGGCTATAATTCTCACTCAATTCTCATCCAAATAGCTTCTTACATTTATATTATGGCTACAGACTGTATCATCTTAGAAATTTGCCATAAAATTTCCCACTTATATAAATTCCACTCTAATAGCACTATGCATTGGTTTTAAAAATAGCCCACTTAATAGATGCATGACTCAGACAAACAAAATTATACTGAAAAGAACACAGAGAAACCTACATTTTATTTTGTTGCATTTTATTTTATTTTATAAAACATTGCTTATTTTCAAAAAAAAGTTGTCATTAAAAACCAAACGGCAGAAATCAAACTCAAGGAGATGAAAAAAATTTTTTCTAAGGTTTGTTTGTCTAGTTGTGATGTCACTGATGCACAGCACTATTTCTGGAACTTCATATCATTTAACAACTACAGTGTACCCACCTTTTGGATTATCTCTAGTGTCAAAATACAGAACTTTTTGGGGGTTGTTAGGGAATGTATAGACATGTATCTTGTTCTTGAGAACTACAATCAATTGATCTCTCCTCAGGCGAACTGTCATTACTGGGGAGCCATAAGTGAATTCAAGAACCAATTTCTTTAGAGTATCATCCCAGATGTAAACTACAAGACAGAAAGAATTTCAATTCTATTAAGAGGAAAGAAAGGAAAGGAAAGGAAAGAAGAGAGAAGGGAGAAGAGAAGAGAAAAGAGAAGGGAAGCGAAGAGAAGAGAAGAGAAAAGAGAAGAGAAGAGAAGAGAAGAGAAGAGAAGAGAAGAGAAGAGAAGAGAAAAGAGAAGAGAAGAGAAGAGAAGAGAACATCCTTTTGTTCCATACCTAAGTAACATACCTTTATCATTAGAGAATCTTGCCCCTGGACCAGTTCCAACAATAGCAAGTAGGTTTGTTCTGTAGAGCATATGAACTTGTGCTATCTGGTATAGTTCAGTCACCTCTGTATATGGAAAACACATGTACACATGTACACCAAAAAAATCAGCACAATACATGAAAGCCCTATACTAGGAGCTGTTCAACTTTTGGAAACATTTAAGCAATAGATCTAATTAAATGTTCTGTCAATTACCTATTCTAGTTTTTTCCGACAGTGGTTCAGTATTATACACTCTAAATCCACCATCAACTGTAGATGCAAAGCATCCTAAACACAAGAGGCAAGAAAGAAATTTTTAAAATTAATTACTTTTGCTTTTATTAATATAGTCTAATAACTGCAGTGACAAACATAAATTTATTGGATAGCAAAAAAATAACGAATACGTTAAGTAAGCATTAGAAAAGAAAAACGAAAGATCTGATATCAGAGACTCTCCAAAATAACTGTTTATATCAACAAAATGACGACATATCTTCTCTCATCTTCAAGGTTTTTGGAGCAGTTTTTACATGATTTTACACCACAAACACACGATAAATAATCTTGAACATTAATCCATTCATACCATGGTCTTGGTTTAGTGCTATGTGTGTAACTTCACTGAGCATTTTGGTTTATTTTGTCTTGTTTTTCTTCTGTTTTATTCAAGTCTCGCTTCCGTCCGCCATCTTGTTTTGTTTTTTGCTCTTGGCAAACGAAAGGTTTTCTTAGGGAGGGGAAACACGGGAAATTCTTATGGAATGGGGAGAAGGGAGGGGTCTGTAACTCAAATTTATAAATTACTATAAGAAATCAGAAATAATAAGGCTTTTATGGCTGAGACGGTATTTTTAGCTTTGTTCTACATATTTTGTGGTGACTTTTTTGGGGTTCAAACCAACTTTAATTTTTAACAATTTTTGAAATTAATAGTAGGTTGGTGCCATGTTTGGTTTTTCCTGACCCCCCTTTTTTGGGATGCACAATTTGTTCTGACCCTCCCCTCCTTCCTACATACATCACCAATTTCTGATGACAAAAGCTTTGCATAAATTTAGATAACCCCCCATTTCTCCCTGCATAAAAATTGGTGACCTCTCCCTATTTGCACCAGCCCACCCACCTCCCCTCTATAAATAATGACTGGTCCCTTATTTGCTCTGGTCCTCCAGTGAGTTGCTTGACAACAGTTGTCAAATGCTGAAACCAGTCTATACTAAGTCCGTGCTCCTAGAACAGGCTCAGGGGCAGATCCAGGGGAGGTGCAGGGGGTGTGCCCCCCGGAGATGAGCTACTAGACTAACAGTTGATTATGGATTTAATATGATATACTTTTGGTGATTGAGTCACGCTATTTTGAGTTCTACTGTATATAAATAGTGGATGATCCTTTTCCCCTTATAAATAGGCCAAGATGTTATAATGAAATTGGGCAATTGAACAATATGTCATCAATCAGTTTTGGGATTTTGTAATAATAACAATGATAACTAGAATAATAATAATAATAATAATAATAATAATAATAATAATAATAATATAATAATAATAATGATAATAATAATAATGATAATAATAATAATACAGTAATAATAATAATAATAATGTAAGACAAATCAAAAAATGAGAAATAAAGATGCCATTATAATGATAATTCAGAAAACATTACTAGGCTTTGCAAGAATCAATAGAGTTCTATCTGTCTAAGGTGACTTATTGTCACTTAAATTTTGATCTAAGTTTTAACATTAAAAGTCCTAACTAATTTCTAATAAATTCTTGGTTGAAGAGCAAAGCCATAGTGCAGGTGCATAGGGTGATATCATATTTCTTATGTTAGGAAGAGCACTAGCATTTAGCAGTGCTTATATCCCCTTGGCAATATTCTCAGTATTGATTCTACATAGGATCAGCTTTTGAATGACCAATAAATTTGACAGTGGCCCCACCTAAAATTTTCAGCTTGAGCCTTTTTTGTGTGAAGGATAATGTCAATACTATCACTTTAGAGTTTTACTTTCAATCTAATTCACATATTTCACTGTTATCTCAGCATATAGAGGAAATTTATTAATGCATGTGGGTTTCCTTTGGTTCAGGTGGGAAAGTGACCTTGAAATTTTGAGTAAATTTTATGTTGAAAGTGTCTCAAGAAAATTGCCCCCTCACTTTTGCTCAGGCCTCGCTACACCCCAGTAGTTGGAGTGCTTTATTTTTACTTTATTAATGTTTATTCCTGCCATATGCTTATCACTGTGACATCAGAGCTGAGTCATCATTTAATATACAAAATATAACTGGTACAAATAAATTGAATTTGAAATACATCATTATTTTACCCTATGGCTCTTATAGAAATTATTATAATTAATTAGTTTTCACAATTAGTAGCCCATTAAAAATAAGATTACGAGAAAATTTGTCATTTTTTTGATTCTGTATATTTCAGCCTTTCTCCAAAGGCCATCAACAGCAAATGACATTGATTTACATACAAGTTAGTTGTATGCCCAAAAGAATATATAGTAGCCCATGTTGAATTACAAGGAACAACAAATAAGCATAAATGACTCCTCTGACGTCACAATCGTTAGCATATGGCATGGAAAAAACTTGATAACTTCAAGAAGCAGAGCACTCAAACTATATAATTTTTTGTGTCATTCGATCCAACAGCTTACCGTGTGTAGAATCAATGCTGAGAATATTGTTAGAAGGGTGATAGCGACCTTAAGTCTTTAAATATTAGAAAAGCTATCATAAACACAATGTGCTGCCTTACTGGCAACTAATGATAAATAAAGAATGGGTCATGTAAAACAGGGAGACTCACTATACCAGGGACAGATCCAGGGAAGGGGTGCAGGAGGTGTGCACCCCCCCTGAGATGAGCAGTTTACAGACAATGATGGATTTATTATCTACTGGTGCTCGAGTCCTGAACACGAGTGGTGCACCCCTCCCTCACACAAACTCTGGGATGCACCCCTCCCTTAAAAAATCCTGGATCCACCCCTGTTTACTGAATTCATCTGCCAAGCCGTCCAAGGCATGGGTTTACAACGACCCAACGAGCCCCCGATCCTATCTTTTTTTTAAACTGAAACAACAAGTGAAGCGTGTTTAAGATCAAAAATGGTAAAGGATCATCATCATCATAAACCGCCTCTCTACCATGCCGCACAGTCGAAAAAAACTCCCAAACACCTTGTCTACCAGTGAACAACTTTTTAAATTCCTGGAGAAGCCAGTAAACGCGAGGAGAACCCTTTGGTGGTTCGATAGGGAATCTGGTCTTTTCTTCTTGGACATTTTCAGGCTCCAGAACAGCTTGAAAAGCTATAGCTAGGTTTGGGTCATAATCGTAGGATGTAATAGCGGAATGTAGGCGTGGATTGCATTCGATGCAGTAGATCTTATTTGTAACATCGTCTTGTAAAAAGTCGAAGCAGATACCTCCGGTAATCCTCATTTTCCTGCAGAATTGCTCCGTCCATTTTCGTATTTCTGGGTGGTCTACAGTGTCATATTGTATTTGAGTGCTTGAACTTGGGCAAACTTGAAAAGTAAGCAGTTGACCGTCTCGGCAAATGGCATTAGAGGCATATTCACGACCTTTGATGTATTCACACACAAAATATGGACGTTCAGAAGCGATTTTATCTTCATAATCTTTCACATACTGTTTGAGAGCATTTGTTTCGCTTGGAATTCGGGTAAAATTAGACCGGTCTTCAGAATAATCTAGGACAGGTTTAAGGAAATAATGACCCCTTTCGAAAAATCCCTCATCTCTTAGCTTGTACAATTCTTCTATTTGAGAAACAATTTTGAAGTCAGGAACCGCCAGCCCAAGTCTTTGACATTCTTTGAGAAAAAGCCTTTTATCGTTGAGTAGCTTCGAAAACTCCAAATCACTAAACCCAAAACATCTTATTCGTGGACAAAGTTTGGCTAGTTTCGCTTCCACCATGTAGTTTGGAATAGCGGAGAGAGTCTTACTTACTGGGACAAACCAGTCAACATTTTCATCAATTGCTACCTTTACCATTTGATCAACATACTGATTTATGGTCTCTCCATCGTGGTGAGGAACGTATATCACCCGTGAGACGTACTTCGACCAACTAGCCCCAGAATGTTTGTAATTTTCCGAGTCCGCTAGAATAATCCGATGGCCAGCTTTGGCAAGTATCCGTATGACATGAAGAGACTTCGTCTGTACCCCGTCCGTTACAAGGACTGTTCTTCTGAGACGCGGAGTTAATTTTTTAGGCATCGTACTCTTTTGTTCTCCGGCATTAGATATCAGTTTGAATTGGCGAATGAAGCCGTGAAGCCACAAGACTAGCGAAATAAGGATCCAAATCGGGCACGTGAAGAAAAACATGGTAAAGTATAAACAGGATTTTCCGCGATACCACATTTTTAGTCCTGTACGTTCAGTGTTGGATCTCAGTAAGAGCGCAATAATACTAGAAGCTCGTTAATAATAGAAGCTAATCTATGCCCGCACGGGCTTGTACGTGTAGTCAGCGAATTACGACAGTTCAAGCGTGACCCCCCTAGACGCCATTAATGGTTACCGAGTTGATTATCCGCTCTGAGTTTTCACTAATAAAACCAATTCAATTCTAAAGTTGTTGCTACAGTACACAGAAATCGGCAATCGAATTAAGGCAGTTTGGATGAGGCAGATTAAACAATTGGTTGTAAATTCATGTCTAAGTAAAACACAATACATGTATTGTATTTTGTGCTGAATTATGCTAATTTTGTTTTCAATGGGCTCTTGGCAGGTATTGCGTGACATTTTAAATATTGCCTCCCTGTTCTTAAAAATATCATATTTAAAAAG
>JAADYU020042999.1:0-10136 GCA_011763375.2 Heteractis magnifica
CAGGGGAGTATGAAATAACAACTCTACATGTGCAGAACGAAGGGACATTTGAGCTGTTCTCTGCAGACAAAAATCTCAACAGTCGACTGAGCACAAGAAATCTTACGGTAAGTAAAGATGGAATATACTATCTTCTTTGGAACGTGTTTTTAAAGTGGCGGAAGAAATCTTTGAAGTGTTCTGATCAAGTGCATCTGCATGTTATATTTGGTATCAGAATAGATAATTTTTGTTACAAAATCTGCTCTATTTTTGGTTAGATTCCTTTATTCTTGGAAATGATGGTTCGCGCTTGTTTTTGCATTGTATAATGTATCTTAATATTGTTGTACGTGTTGCAAGCCTGTTACCGTAATTTTGCAGTATGTATCAATTGTTTATGCATTGTAAGCCATCTCAGTAATGATCGTTTATTTTAAATCTGTTTTAGATCTACGGTGGGGGCCATTTCAAATCAAACAACCGCCTAAACATCACTACACATCATTTACTAGCTATTTACTCTGGTGGCAAATTAAGTCACAATCATGCTGGATATAAAACCAAAGAGGGACGGACTGGAAACGCATTTGAACCATCTGAGGGTCCCGGTCAAGGGACTGGCAGTACTGCAGGAGCAAGTGGCGCTGGGCATGCTGGGAATGGCGGAAGGGGTTCCAGGTCAAGCCAGACTGGCGCTTTCTATGGAACGTTATTTCAGCCATGGGAGTATGGTAGCGCTGGCGGATATGGATATCATTACGGTAGGTTAACATTTTAGCCGGGAAAAATCCTAGCATTATGTAATCGCGTATAGTCCGAGTAATTCTAAAGAATAATATGGTTATGGTTTCCTTCAAGCCATCTAGCAAAGTTCTGAAAACATAAGGACCCTTTGTTATTATTGGTATTAATCTAAACGGCTAAAATTCAAGAGCGAAATCCAAGTATTTTGGCTCTCGTATGAGATCATCACATTTTATTTTCTCTAATGAATACTTTTTGGTCTTCAAAGGAACCTTATACTACGGTGACTATCGTAGCGGCACGACGAGTTCAGGCAGAAACATGATCACTCGTGGTGGCCTTGGTGGTCAAGGTGGTGGAGCTCTTAAGATAAAAAGTCGTCATTTCGTGCTGGATGGTCAATTGACAGCAGATGCAGAAGATGGTGCGTCTCGCAGTACTGCTGGGGGCGGTAGTGGTGGTAGCTTGTGGATTGACTGTCATGATCTTAGCGGATACGGAAAGTAAGCAACTTGTTTAAGGCGGGTTCTGACCGTCCTTGTTCTCTTATGTTATCCAACAGATAGATAGAATGCCCCTTACTGTCAGAACACAGACCTACATAGCGTATCTAGTGATCGTTGTGGCTTTATGTCTAATAGGGGTTAAAAGGGATGGCTATAGAAAAATATAATGCATTTGAGCGTAAGACAAAGTAGGAAACGATACAATAAATTTGTTACTGTGACGATGCAGTACCGTAGTTTCCCATAACCGTAACTACGAGTTGCGATTGGATGTTTGACACGAAAACAATTTCTAAAAACAACTTTTCACCCTTATCTAATCCTGTTTCTCAAGAATCTCTGTGAACGGTGGCAAAGGGTCTCCAAATGGCGGCGGAGGTTCAGGAGGGAGAATAGCCATTTACCACAATTACATGGTCAACTTTAACGGTACTTTATCAGCCAAAGGTGGAGACAGTAATGTTGAACCTGGAGCATCAGGAACCATTTATCTAGAGCGAAGAAACTCGAGTAACATCGAGTACCGAGTGCTTAAGGTCAATAACTATCATTTAGCGTATCCACTTGGGATCAACAGACAAGGTCGACTTCGGCACATGCTCAAGGGGATCTATCGGGATACAAGGTATTTGAACATCACCCTTAAAAAGAGTAAATGTATTGAAGCCAAAACTCGTTGATAAGGAATATAACAGAGTACATGTATTAGTCAGTCAGAACCCATTAGAAGGCCGTATACTTGATAATTCATAGGGATAATGTACGCATAAAGGCTTGAAATTGTTTTTTATTATTGAGTTTTTCTTATTACAGATTTTGGCTATAAACTAGGGAGATCTCGGCACGGACGTAGCTAGGATTTCTCTTGGAAAGGTTGCGTAGGGGGGAGATCGCGGTCCTTACGAACTTCAAAACTTCACTCCAGAACTATCGTCTCAGCAGGGCAATAAAACGACCACCTGATTAGATCCGTGCATCGCCATGAACTCTGTTAGCTAGATTCCTCGTACAGCTTTAAACTTTCCCTGCATTTTGTCTCCCAAAATGTTTGAAAATCTGCAAAAAGCATGCAATTATGACGCCATATTAATATTAATTTAACAATCAAGTGCTTACATTTTCCATATTATTCTACATAGTTCCATAGGTGGAGTAACCTGGCTTCATGAATCAACGTCTTATATACTTGACGAATTCCATCTCCTTGGAAACGCCCATGTAGCAATGTATGGCAGGGCGTCTCAAGATAAAGTCCACCTAAAGGCAAAAACTCTAGTTGGCGATCGCAGTGGTGTGCTGCATGTAGGCAGATATCAGTTTGTTGCTTTTGATTACGTTGATGTTTATTATCCAATCAGCACCTTAGTCTACTACGATGGGAGTCTGCAGGTCCCAAGGCGCATGTCACTTAGGTAATCAACATGTGAAACGAAGGTCGTGAGTACACACCTGTTTCAAAAATCCTTGTCACATCCAAAAGCCTCAACCAAAAGCCAAGAAGGCAAGGCCTTCGGTTATTTTTCCATCAGTTTATCCGTTCATCCAGATCTGCTCATTTAAGTCTTCTTGAAATCATGGAAGGCTGCTATGCTTCCGAAATTCGGAACCGCTCCCGAACGTTCGGCTAATACTAGCGACAGTTCCTTTCAGTCCCGACTTGTCACGTGTTGTTTTTGGCTGTGACAACGTTTTTTGAAATAGGTAGGTACTTGTCTTGTGAGGAGGAAACCTCATGGAGGAGTCCCAATCGGTAGTTGACGTCTTAGTTTTCAAGACAGGTCTCTGACAGCTCTGTCGCAAATATCAAGTATATGTGTTTTCTTTTTTCTTGACTTCGTTTCACAGAGACGTATACATGGAGGTAAATGGAACGCTCTCACATGCTGATGACTACACAATTGATCGTAATGGCAAACTCTTCCTCTGGTCTGGCGGGAAATCTCTTCAAGAAGAAATCGGCCACTTCCGGTTTATTAACATATCTATACGATCACGCGGTGAACTAATATCGACCGGTCTTCCACCCGGGAATTTATCCCGTGTAACGATAAACGTAACCAGATTAGTGGTGAACGGTGGTGGTATGTTAACCGCCAATGATCTGAGGATTGAAGCATTAAACATCACCGTCGATGTGGCAGGTTTGTCCTCTTCAGAGATTGTTTAGATTTAAACCAATACTGATAGCAATAGGATTAATTTTAGGGTGTCATTTAGACTAATATAAGTGAGTGAAACGCAGGAAAAAAAGGGGGGAAAGAATTAAAAAAGAAAAAGAAAAAACTGAAGCTTGAATTTCGACAAAAAGCGCAAAACTAAAGTAAGTTACGACAATCTCCTTGTTCTACTTAATTGTTTAAGTTGACTGTGTATTTTTTATGGTTTTCTGAACAGTTCTTACATCGGGTGCTGCGCGCCTCCTTAGCTATGATCTCCGCGCATGCACGGATCGATCGTGTTCTTGTGATAGAGATTGAAATGTTTCGATAATTTAAAGGTGAAATTTCCGCTGACTCAAGAGGATGGGGTCCCACACAAGGTCCTGGAGCAGGTATTCCTAACCAGCCGTATAACAGTGGTTCTGGAGGAGGTAGTCATGGAGGACGTGGGGGAAGAGCAGCTAGCAGTCTCCTATCATCAAATGCGTACGGCAACATTTATTATCCTGAGATGTATGGAAGTGGAGGGGGTAATGGTGGCAGAGGTGGCGGAACGCTTATTCTCGATGTCACCGAGATGTTCAGGTTGGAAGGACGTGTCCATTCAAACGGAGAAGGCACAAGTGGCGGTGGTGGAGCCGGTGGTAGCATTATTGTACGCACGCTAAACTTCGACGGTGAGGGCTCGCTGGAAGTAAACGGTGGCAGTGGAGCGGGGAGCAGCGGTGGCGGTGGAGGCGGTAGAATTGCTGTGTACTACTCAGGTAATAGTACATACATAGGTTCCTACCAGGCCTTTGGCGGCACCACCTCAGCTGAAAAGGGAGGCTGCGGCACGATATATATAGAAAATCGAAAAAATATTTCCCATCCTCATCGAACCCTTCGAATTCATAACGACGTATCAAAAACTGGGAGTTTGCCTGTGGGAGAGGTCCAAGAACTAGTTCTGACAGGAAACAGCTTGTACGGTACAAAGGCAAGTTATCAATCACCGTCAGGAGTAACTGTACCGACTACAGATACCCCACTTCGTAACGTATCGTTGAACCATGTTTGGTACTATGATTTACGTAATCTTGGGCGTCTCTTTACCGATGTCAGAAGCTCCTACACCAGCTTGCATAGTTCACTCGTAATAACCTATCAGTTCCCAGTGCCTCTGTTTTTTCATCACTTACTCATTTACCCGACGTGTGAGGCAAACTACATGACAAATCACTTAGTTCGGGTTTATCTACAAAGCAATATCGTGGAGCAGTCTCGAGCGTGGGTTGACACATCTGACTGTCTTCGAGGTCAACCAGAAAGGATGGACGTCCGGCAAATTGCAGACAAGGTAGAATACAAAAATAGACATTTTTATGGAACTTTAAAATACTATTTTTTATAGTTGCCGGAGAAATTTCGTAACAGTTTTCATGCTACCTATAAAAGTCGCCAAATGTCACCCACTATAATCCAGTGTCGCTCAAAATTACCCATTATCTACAAATATTTTATTAAAAAAACTGAAAATTTTTGGACCCACTTAAATCCATTGTGCTAACCCTCATCTTAGACTTTTTATGCCAATTAATTTTTTTCCTTCAGTCCAACCAGCTGAGCGGCATTAAATTTTCTAACCAATCACAGTCACAATCACAGTTGTAATTTTTTATGTCCGGCGCTTTTATAGTCAAGCACTATTTTCTGACCTGAAAACTTTTGACAATTGAATCCAATACATTTTGAGTCTCGGAAAAGTCCAAAACTCTTAATCACAGCGATATTTCATATGTGAATTATCTAAAAACCACGAGAGAAATGATTTTCATAACAAAGAGGGCCCGGAGGTTTTGACCAAAAATGCTTTGCGCTATTAGTTGTTTGCTCAGCTGGAAGTTAGAGTAATAGATCATTTTGAACACACACCACTTCTAACTATCGACTGAAGCAACTATTTTCTTTTGTATTAAGGTAACAGTAAGCCTTCAAAAACATTCCAATTCAAGATATTCGTCTTTAGCCTTGTTAAGGTTATTTATTGCGGAGGATCCGACGTCAGTGGAGCAAACTACTCACTACACGCCACCAAGTACAACGTGGATTGTTGGAAAAGATGAAAATGCAACGAAATTTGTGTTTGATGAGGTTTGTGAAGCACTTAGTCGATACCCATTAAAATGTTGAAATAGAAACTATAGAACTCTTAGATGTGACACCTTTTACTTATATCTAAGAATTTTTGATCCAAAAAATAGAAAACACTACAGTGAAACATCTGACTTTTTTCTTAATGATCTTGTTTTAATAGTCATAAATAGAGGTTTTGCACGATCACGTGACGACAGACATGTTGGATGCCACAATCGATAAAATCGTGTTACGTAGAAAGAGATTCTATTCTGCCATCTAACATGGCTACAGTCACGTGGGGGAGCAAAACCTCTATATGGTTGTTGGAGTAAAATTATAGCTTTCATCGTAACGCTTCCAAGAAAGTGCAAAAGATGGAGCCGCCATATTGGAGAAGCGAAAGAAACTAACGAAAAATATTTGGTGAATTTCTTCATGCGGCTAATCGTCACGACGACACAAAATCGTGTAAAGGCTTAGCTATTATTTTATTAGCAATATAATTTTTACTTGTATCATGTTTATATTTATATTGGTGGTGGAGCAAGCCCGTAAGTCTCAGCGGTTCAAACCTCTCAGTCCAAGCTTGCAGGAGGCTTGCTTGACTGTTATTTTATTACATCAATGTAATCTTTACTGGTATTATGTTTTAGCTTTATATTGGTGGTGGAGCAAGCCTTAGTCTCAGCGGTTCAAACCTCTCAGTCCAAGCTTCCAGGATAACGGGAGACTCCTACGGTCTGATGACGGTACGCCAGTCGCAGCGTGTACACTTCAAGGGTGAGGAACAACATCTACCTTTCTCATTCCTCAGCCAGAAGAACTCTAAAATAGGTCTTCCTAGTTTCATGACATGCCGTGGTGTTGAAGTTATCTTGAAGGGTACAATGGAAAGAATGAGAAATTTAACCGTCGGACCAAATTGTCGGTTTGTAATCAAGGATTCTACCGAAACTGAGTTTGATCTTGGTCGTGTTGTCGTGCAGACGTCTGGGTATCTTGCCTTTGAAAGGAATGACCAAAATCACATAACTGTGTCAGGGGAAGCTCTTGACATACGCGGCGGAGGAAAGGTAAGCACCAGCTGCGAAATAATAAAATCGAAAGAACTCGGAAGTGGCCTATTTGAAATCCACATAGTTATCGGTATAACTCAGTTACGGAGGATTTGATTCCATATCCATCTTTCCAGGGGAAAATATTCAAAATATTAACCAGAAACCCATTTTTACATTTTAGATGGAGGCAACTAGTTTAACACTAGACTACAAGAATATCACGGTTGAACCGTTTGCTTTCCTGTCAGGAGATGGACTCGGAACACCTCAGGAAAGCCATGGCAACGGCTATTCAAATCGATATGGTTCATCAGGTGGTGGACACGGTGGAACTGGAGGACAAGGTTCTTCACAGCCTCGAGTTGGCATACCATATGGAAACTACAAAATCCCCACGGATTTAGGCAGCATCGGAGGGTCCGGCGTCTTCCCCTTCATTGGTGGACGTGGTGGAGGAAGACTGAAAATAATAGCTCACGATACCTTAAATATTGATGGTACAATTTCGTCCCGCGGGTCTTCAGGGTTATACACACGCAGCGGCGGTGGCAGCGGCGGGAGCGTCTTGGTGTACGCGTCACGTGTTCACGGTGATGGCGAAGTCGATGTTTCGGGAGGGGCAGGCGATCATTCTACATCCTACTATGGCGGAGGAGGTGCTGCTGGACGTATTGCCATGTACTACAGAGAAAATCATTTCCTTGGAACGTTTTTGGCAGTTGGAGGAAGTAGTCGCTTTGAAAGCGGCGGTCCGGGAACAGTATACTTAGATCATGTTCCAGGAGATAATGCAACGTATGGTCATGATCGCATGGATGAAGCAGCTCATGGTGACAGAATAAAGCAGTTAGAAAATGAGCCCATCAATGGTACAAAATGGTCCCAAAACAGGTAATCATGCATCAAATGCAATAGAGGACCTAATACCTATCCTTGTAGTACACCCGGTCCTTACTTTATTAAATCTAAGTCACAAACAGTGGTGTTTTTTATTGTTTCAGAACTCTCTATATTAACGCCCTAGGCCGAAAACCCCGTGATCCCTCAGCTAACCTAAGCAGTGCTTACGGGGATTTTTCTCGACATGGTTCTGCGCGTGTGTGGCTCACCCTGGACGAACGCGAATTGAAATCAAACGAAAGTGACGTTGAACTGGATGAAATTCATTTATACGGAGGTGCCCAGGTAGCTTTCATTAAACCAAAGGCAACGAGGAATGCAATATCTTTGGTTATAGGTATGTAATAACGAGAAGTCTTTTGTGAATTGGACTGTTAGAAGATCACTGATCGGTCTATGGTAGAAAATTAATTGAGTCTCTAACTCTGTCAGTGATACTGATAGAGGTGACCGACTTGCTTCTCAGTTAATGGCTCACAGTTGGTTGGCAGAAAGATTGGCTGAGTGGCTTACTGAAATACATACTGACTGGCAGAGAATAAATGAAAGTAGAACAGAAGGAAGGAATAAATAAAGAAACGAGAATGAATGAATGAATGAATGAATGAATGTGCAGATAAATTGTGTCACATGAAAGAACAAGTGAAATAAACATTCTTATGTTAACAGGTAAGATGGAAGGCGATCGCAGTGGCAGGATTCATCTTGGTTTTAACCAGACCTTCCTATCACTGCAGTCTCATCTACCAATGGACATGGTGATATACCAAGGAGGCTTGACCACCATGCAGGGGGAGCTACGTGTAGCTGGGGTAACGGTCGAGGTGGATGGTGTACTGCGACGGTGTCAGAACATCACAGTAGTGGATGGGGGAGCAATACACATGAGAGAGATGTACAATACCAATGGTCTTCCTACCAAGGTAAATTCTTCGCCCTACGACTTCATAGTTTGTATACCTATTTCAATAAACATTGACGTTGGGCAATCTGAATCTGAGAAGGAACGTAATTTGTTGCTTTCATATTTCCCTACTAAAATACGTAAAAGCGCATTTTTTAAAAAGTCAAAAGTCAAACCTTACATTTGAATTTTACAACAAACTACATCATTCGGCTTTGTATACATCCAAATTTGCAGTTAGTTACTCCGTCTCAGATGTCAGATTCAGATCTCAGACCGTCAACGTTTTTTGAAACAGGTATATACTGATGTTAGGTCTTACTTGTTTTACTTCAAACACCTAGAGTGTGATTGCCTAGGATCTTCAGAGAAGCTCGTGATTAAGTGGTTCGAATGTTTATATAGGAGCGGGGGTAGCCCCGGGATAAAAACGCCGATGGTTGGTGCAAGAGTATAACCTACGACCACAGTTGTGGGAGGTGTCGCATGCTTGCGTAGTTGATAACGACTAAGAATCCACCATGCTGGGATTCTACATACGTTTTAACAGAATATCATACAAATCCATTTCTGCCGACTAATTTCTCGAAGGCAAGGGAAGAAAGCGAGAAGGAAAATACTTTTTCTCAAATCCATCAAATCATCTGATACACGCAGTTTAATTTTCGGCATTTGCTCCCTAAATGTTAAGCGCTATATTTTTTCCAGGTGTTCTACTTTAAGTCAATAAACATCAGAAACCAAGGTATAATGACCGTGACGAACCAAGAACGAGTACGTGAATTCCGTGGTGAAAATATTCACGTGTTTGGCGGAGGAAAGCTGTCAGCGGTGAATTTTCATGTACATGCGCAAAACATGACGGTTGATGCATTGGCAGTGGTTGAGGCTTCGTTGACTGGACAAAACTTCATCTACAAAGGTTTGTCAAAGGCCTCTGTGGCTTTGAAACATGAAAGTTTTTATCCCTACTAACTTCTATATATATATATATATTTGTTGTTATTCAGGCAAAGGTGCTGGGCCTGATTCCCCCGCACAAGGAACAGGTGGAGGGGGTGGTGGTGGTCACGGTGGACGAGGAGGACGCGCTGCAACCTCTCCGTACACAGCAGCATCTTATGGCTCGTTTACTAACCCACTTGATTTCGGTAGGACGATATTTTCTTATTATGAGCCGCATTTGGGTATGATGTTTTGTTTTAAGTAATGAAGGCAATATGTTAATACGCAAACGCTGTGTAAAAGTATCATTCGTGTGTGACAACTGCCTCTTTTTGTGAAAACTGACACTGGCATAAAATGTGAAATTGCAGGACGTGCTTGAACAATCTTTCTTTTAACTTTGCCATTTTCTTTGTTAAAAGTAAGGAAGATTAAATGTTGTTAAAAGTGCCTATCAACCCTCTGAAAATATTCTCAGTATTGATTAGGGTCAGACGTTGCATAACCTAAAACATTATATTGTTCGAGCACTGCTTCTTGATGTTATAAAGGTTTTTCCATTCCATATGCTAATGATGTGACGTCAAGGCAGTCTTTTACCTTTATTTACACTAAGAAACTTGTTCGGGCATTTTGTAATTTCTAGGATTGACTACTGTAATTCATTGTTATATGGCTTACCTAATAACCTCCTACACCGACTGCAATATGTCCTTCACTCTGCTGCTAGGCTTATTACTATAACCAAGAAGTATGATCATATCACTCCATCGTTGATAGAATTGCATTGGCTGCCTATTAAGCAACGCATCCTATTTAA
>JAADYU020043110.1:0-10134 GCA_011763375.2 Heteractis magnifica
AATACGAACCTAAAAATAGAACGAAGGGCTGATATGATGGGTAAAGAACCCAGTACCAGGGATTCCTTCTCTTACCTAATTTTCTCTTGTCATAAAAAATAGGCAGTCAGCGAATTATGTAAATCAACATTGGAAGGCATAATTTGTTACCGGGGTAAAATAGATATTAGTGAAACTAAAATGGCTTCCCTCGAGCTGAATGCGACTGATTGGATGAAACAAATTTTTGCGCTTTTTCATTGGTTGAAAGCAGGAGTCACGTGAAAGCCAGAGTGCAGAAAATGCGGTGCAATTTAATCCTTCCAATGTTCTGATCACAAAGGCATGTATGGTGCTGTCGGAATTTTTTTTTTTTTTTTTTTTTTTTTTTTTTGTGCAAATGAAAAGCTAATCGAGTCGTGTTCTGTCAGATTCATTATTGGATCTAGGTGTAAAATTTATTCATTTTTTGAGCCATGGTCACCCCTGTCTGACACTGTCAAAGAACCATATATTAGATTATATTTTATTCACTCCTACCAAGTCATTTTAAAGTGTTTGTTAGAGTTTTTTTATACCTGATATTTCAATAATACTCCAGTTATGCGCAGAATATTCTATAACTAATAGTCCGGTAATAGTAAGGTATGGGATTCACGTATAAATGAACAGTACAAATGCTTCAGGTTTTGTTGTTAATTGTAATATTTTAGGCACAATCGAGGCTCACTGAGGCTGAGTAAAGAAACAACTCGAAACTAGAGTATTCGCATAGTTAGATTTACATACCTTTTCTCTCACAATCTTCGTCAATTTTCTCGTATCGATGCCATAAAGAGCGGGTACCTGATCAAATTTCAAATAAAACAATTGCTGGTTTTCATGGCCGCCATGTTGGATGAACTTAACAAAAGATATTCATTAAATTCTTTTGTTATATCATCTAACATGGCCGCCATGTTCTTTTGTTAGCTTACTCTCTTGTTTGGGATGATTGCAATCCACTTATTTGTGATTCGATTACTGGTGTTTTGCTTGTCATACCCGTGGGGACTCAGGGGTTTTGATATGAGAATGAAAGCTCTAACTGTGTCTTGAGTTTAGCTGTCTCAAGAGTATAACAACCTTAATAAGGAATTCTGAAATGATTTTGATTCTGCACCCCGCGATTGAAAAAGCCCACCCCCCGACATTCCTCTTTGTTCCTTCAGATCAACCCTACTTTGTCATTCATTTACGAATGGCAACGCCACACAAACAAACCTGGTCTTCTTTGAGCCATTCTGATAGAGATTTCACAGCATTCCAATGGCTGTACCCATGGGTATAATCTTGTACTATCAGCCCAGCGACCTAAAACAAAATATAAAAAATATTTAGATTGGCTGACATTTTATACACAATTATGTTCACATACCACAAGTGAAAATTGAAAATACAAATGATTAGGCGAAAAATGGTTTGGACCTTGAGTACTACAAGATGACGAACCTTTGTGGCCTGGAGCGGAAGGGTGCGACCCAGGACAAAGTGGACCAAACTATCATCAAAATGCGAACCTTTGCGACCTGTTGAGGGGGGGGGGAGGGGGTGCGACCTCGTACACCCCTTGGCTACGGGCTTGGAATGTATGAAATTTTTTGAGAACTTCCTAAGTGGAGGTGCAATTCATATTCCCATGAGTCCAAAGGGTATTTCCATAAAATTAACATAATTTTATCTGCAGAACATTTGACACTGAAATTTATGTTGGATCGTAAAAGATACCTGGATATTTGAGGATTCAACATTTTTGAGTAATCCATACACATCCAGTTCGGTGGTGTTGGGCACGCCATAGTTCCCAATGATTGGATATGTGAGGACCAGGATCTGTCCTTTATAGCTTGGGTCTGTTAGAGCTTCAGGGTAACTAAGAAGACATCAATATAACAATACTAGACTGACGGGAGGATCCAGGAATTTTTCTAGGGGAAGGTGTACCCGTAGTATTCACGACTCAAAGAAGTACATACTAGGAGTCTTGGGGGCGGGGGATAGGGGGTGCACACTTCGAACACCCTCCCCCTAAATCTGCTCCTGCCAGAGCAGGGCTCCAAATAGCGGCCAGTCAGCGCAGGTCCACCGGCAGGCGAAAACAATTTTGAGCTGCCAAATGAAAAATAAAATGGCAAGGGAAATTTTGTTCCATCAAAATTATCTTTCCACCCCAAACTAAAAATCTGTCTGGCCATTTTTATTTTCTATTTTGAGCTGTAGAGGGGGTCATGTAGCTAGACCTAGTCATAGTTCCTGCAGATCATTTTGAATTATTGAGCTATTTCAAAAAAGGTTGAAGAGGTGAACGGCGAATGGCGATTGGCGATTGGTGATTCCACGACCCAAAGCAACTGTAGAGCAATAAGAATTTCTCCATTTTCATTATAAATACCTGAACAGTGTCTGCACCATTCAGCGAAGGTCTTCAGGAACCTTCAATCAACCTTTTTGAAACAGCTGTATATATCTAACAATTAGACAACGAGTTCGAGTTTTCTATAAGTCAACGGATAGTCAACGAGGCGTGTAGCGCCGAGTCAAGTATTTGACCCATTCATTAGTTTTTATATATTTATTTTATTTATTATTTTATTTTATTATTTTATTTTTTTTAGAACAAAACGCCGGCTTTTTCACTACTTAGGCTGCATTCAGACAGACAGACAGACCGACCGACCGACAGACAGACAGACCGACAGACAGACAGCATTCGTTATGTATGACTGAGGTGGGGAGGGGGGGGCACGTGAAATTCAGGGGGATCTGAAAATTTTCTTATCAGTTAATGGGGGGATTTTTCTTTTTTTTTTTTTCTTTTTTCTTTTTTTTTTTTTTTTTTGACACATCAAGGGGAGGATGCAAAATTTTAGTAAAGCCTACCCTGGGGGCATACATGATGTTTTTCTTGTTACAAGGGGGGATCTTAAAATTTTCCTAGGATATAAAAGTTTCATCTGCCTCCCCCCCTTCCTCAGTCATACGTTACATAATGAATGCAGCCAGTGACTATCTATCACTCAGTAGTTAGTAAGTACGTGAGCCAATCAGATTGCAGGATTCGTGATAGTATGGTAGTGGGTTTCTACTCAATGCATAATGGATAATAAAAAATGAGTGAACTATTTTATAAATTAGGAGTTTTGCACAGAGTTTCTTTCTCTTGAGAAAGAACTATGGTTACCATATAAAGGAAAAAGCTTAGCATTTATTTTTGTTCGCACAAAATGAATAGCTTTAAGAAAGATGGAAAAAGATCGACTTACCCAACCAGGCCAGTATTAAAGACAAGCTCGCCAGTAGAGGAAGCATCGTGACCAAATGAAAAACCTGAAAGTTTTGTGCCATCCTGGAGTACTAGGGAGGCTTTTAGGGACTGAAACATAAAGGAACATAAACAAATTGACAAATACATCAAAATTTAAAATTATTTTAACTGGTTGTAACTAAATACAAGAGCTGTTCGCTTCCCCCCTCCCTAAACCCATTAATTACAATATTTTTTACACAAATTATTCCAGGCAAAAAAGCTCCCTTCTTAAATTAAAAAAAGTTGTATTTGCTAAATCTCAGTTGTATGTAATATATTCTAAAAAATCTTTCGAAAGTTAATCCATAAAAAGTAAAAGTACAAGCGATGACTTGCTACAACCTATAGAGCGATGAACTCTTTATTAGTCATTACGTGGTTTAACCGGTACTTAACCATTAAGAGCAAAACAATCAAAGTCAACTGTATTTGCACGGAGTTAAACTTATTTGCCTGAATAAGAACTCTCTTGTTGTAATCTTACATGAACCTGACAACATTATAAAAATTCGTTAGCATACCTTTCTTGGCTCGATGCTGTGACCAGAATCTCTGGAAGTTGTGTGGAAGAACACAGAACTTGGCCTTTTATAAACTAGGAAGTCATTTTGGCGTAACGTACGTATAATCGACCGCCCTAAGAAGCCAGAGGCTTTCAAAAGAAGAGCCATTGTTCTTGATAGAAATTTCTCTCTGTTTGAACTCAACTAACGAGATTACTAAGGTTTAATCCACCAAAAAGTTCTCCTTTTTTCCAAGGTGTTAATTGAAAGAATATCAAGTTAAAAATGCCGAAACAGATCTTAAGATACGTGGCACGTCAGTCTTTTAGAAACCTGGATAAAATTCATTTATGAAATAGTGATAAAACATCTGTGTTTAGAATTCCGTTCCCCTCAGAAACACAAAGGGAAGTTGTTCTTTTTGGTGGGAAAAGAACCAAAGGCTAGCCACGAGTTTCGTAGTCCTTTTTCGCTGTCGCCAAGGGTCTAGAGCTAACTATTTCATCATCCAAAACAATGCTGGGATCAAAAAGGAAAATCCAGGGCCACACGTGGGCCACATGTACATATTCAAATATAATCAATTGGTGGGCTGATCACGTTTACCGATCTGTAACAACAGGGGAGGGGTAGGTGTCAATATGTGTAAAGCGAAGTAGTAAAAACACATTTACTTTGTGATTGAGAGGGAAAGTATGCCACATTCCGCTTTACATCATATCATATATTAATAAGCTTTACTGATTATATTTCCTGAGTTAAAAAGAATTGATTTTTTTGAACGTAATGATTGAACGAAAATTCAAAGTCATTGCTAGCCCCCCTCCCCTAGGAAATATTGTCGTCTAGATAAACTCTTCAGTTTTACGCGGCCACGTACTTAGGCCTAAATATTTTCCTGTTTATAAAGAGATATGAACACGAAAATACAAACTAGGATGGTAGACACTTTTTTAACGTAGTTAACGTGAGTTCAAGGTCATTTTGTCGCTATCATATAACGTGACATGTTTGTAAGTTTGCCGCAGGTCGTTTGTTGTATTTTTAGTGGACAAAAAGTTCATAATCTCGAAAGAAAATGCATTCTTACCGACCAGCACGACTCAACAACAGTGGTGAACGTATCAAAGCATTAGTGAACAACGCAAAACGCCTAGTTTGTAGTGATTTAACTCCCGATAACACATCTACTGACCATGCTATTTGGTCTGCACAGCAGAGACAGTTGTCTTCTACAACAAAATCGCGTGGGTTCTTTACCAACCAACCTTCGCGTGATTTGAAAAGATTTCTTGAAGAGGTGAGTAAAATGTTTAAGCTAAAGATTCTCTTAAAGCTGTCTTAAAAGCTGGAAGGAAACTTGAAGTATCTTGCATTTGTCATTAATTCTTTATTTGATCATAAAGCTTACTTCATATACTTAAGCTTACTTCTTTTTGTAATATATGATTGCTTATTTTACTACACTTACGTGTGAAATAAACTAAAGTCTATATAAGTCTAAGTTTAAGTGGAGTGCAAAGTATGAGTGGACCGAACATAGTGCCAAACTCCAGTGTCCATTTTCGACAAGTTTTCATGACTAAATTTGAATAGGGTCTTGAGAAGGTATATAGGATCATATGTGAATGGCTTGCTTTACATATGAGATTGGATGCACACTGTGACTGAGATTTAGGTATTCCTTCACTAAGATTAGGATTTTTCCAATTTTTCAATAATAGAAGGCCATTTAGGGCCCAGGTGGATCCAGGGGAGGGGATCAAGGGTGTGTGCAACAACGCCCCCAAAGATGTGTAGTCAATTAGCAGAAGTAAGTAAGTAAGTAATGGTTCATTTAACAATTGTAAAATAACAAATTTCTAACATGATGATGATGATTTTTCCATGTGATGTCGGTCTAATATCACACTCAGGATAGTTTGGGAGAAGTTTTGAGCTCTGTGTAAAACCTTGCCTACAGCTCGGTTTTACACAACAGCTCTCGACTTCTCCCAAACTTCCCTCTTGTGATATTGGACCGATATCACACAGAAAAACATTTTATATTTGTTTTGTAATAATAAAGAGAAGGAAGCGGTGTGATATTCAGTGTTTGAGCCAGGCCGTGCCATTGTGCCAATCCCGCAATAAAATGTACTATTCTGTCCCTCTAAAATTGCAGTGAATGGTCTACTTGACGCCCAAGAAAAAGCCTTAAGGGAAAGTCTCAGCTAAAATGACCCTTTCCTGAAAATCCTGGCTCAAACACTGGATATTGGTCTCAAGTAAACATAGCAGCTAGCCAATCAGACTGCATGTTAGAAATTTGTTATTTTACAATAGCACTGCACATCAGTGACATCACAACTCAGACAAACAAACCTCAGAAAAAATTTTATTCATCTCCCCTTGAGTCTTTCATCTTGATTTCTGCTGTTTGGTTTTTAATGACAACTTTTTTTGAAAATAAGCAATTTTTTATAAAATAAAATAAAATACAACAAAATATAATGTATGTTTCTCCATGTTCTTTTCAGTATAATTTTGTTTGTCTGAGTCATGCATCGATTAAGCACGCTATTTTTAGAACCAATCAGTGCAGCACTGTTGGCATTATAAAATAACTACCTACTAAGAATCTCGCTCCCTGATTGGCAGAGGCATGTGCTTTATAAGAGCACACAGCATGTGCATTTGCACCTTTGTATTTTTATTAAAAAAATAAAAAATTTGCTTGCTGTGCTCAGCTACGCCTCATGCTTCAACATTTCTCTCATGATCTGCCCATACCCGTGTGCTTTATAACTGCACACAGCACACACATCAATTTCTATTTCTTCATCTATAGGTACTTGATTTTGTTCCAAATGAATTAACTAAAACTAAACATCAAGAGGTGTTATTTCTAGATCTGTAGTATTGTCTTCTCAGAGGACTGTAATTTCATGAATAATTTTAGCAATTATTTTTTGTATGTTTTTCATATTAGGGGGCCAGTTATTAGCAGCAGAAAAAGATCATGTTGAGACAATTTGTGAGGAGTTAGGGCAATCTCTTTCTCTACCTTAATATGTAAAGCTATCTTCCTTTTTCGTTATACAATGGGCATTTTAACAAGAAGTGAGCTTCATCTTCTATTTCATTACTGAAAATTGGGCATATTATGTCCTCAATTTTTTTGTACGGTTTTGCATATCAGCCTACTTCAATTTCTAGTTGGTGGTTACTAAATTCTTAATTTTATTAGAACAATTCTATAGTTAATATTGGTGACCTGGCTAAAGGTAATTTTTATAAAAGATTTATAGATTTAATATAATTTACTTTTGGTGTTTGAATCTTGACCATAAATGGTGCTACCCCCACTCAAAAAAAATCCTGGAGGTACTTCTACACCTCCCCCCTCAAAAAATCCTGGATCCTCCCCTAGGGTCCTATATTTTACAGGATACTTATGATGATATTAACATCATATATATATCATTCCTTTGGGTATGATCTCTTTAGAACTTAACTTTTACCTCTTGAGATAATAGGTCAATAAATATATCTAATTCACTTAATGCACTGAAAAAGCCTAAAGCTTTGAGAGCAGAATCATGAAATTTTTTTCACCGTGACATTATTATAATAAGAAACTCACTGTATGCTTGCAAATTCTACAAGTTGGACATATATTCCATAATTCTTAGATGGTCTACAGTGAAGTTGATAAACAAAAGATGAAATGAATGCTTTTGATGTTAATTGAATTAGCTATATCCCCAAGATTTAAAATGAGAAAGCATCATATGTTTAAAGATGTATAATTGGTAAATCCTAGAGTAACAATAACTTTACAATTATAGCATTGTTGACAATTTGCCAAATTTAGGTTGGTACAGATCCAAAAGAGGCTCGTTATTGGCTTAGACATTTTCAAGAGCTGGAGATGAAACCTGATGAACCTTTTGCTGTTGTGGAAATTGCATCATCAGTTTTTGCCAACCAAGATATGGTAGTTATTAGACATTTATCAGTGATTAATTTATAGATAATCTCTAAATTTATGTTATGAAACAAGGTTTTCCTTATACATAATCAGGCAATCTGTCTTTTAATTTTGTTCCACTTGTTTCATTCATTAAACATTCTTTCCTTTTTCCTTTTTTTTCTTTCTTCCATGCATCTAGTATTTCTTCTCACCCTGTCTGCAAAGCATTTGCTCACACATAATTTTGTCTTTCATTTTCTGGTTTTCTTAAAATAAACAATACTGAGGTTTTGTGAAAATCAATTGAAAGTCAATTACTATAGATATAAATTTTAAATCTATGATTGGAAAACTAGCCAGACATCTTCAAAAAGTATAAATAATTTTCCAATTATATATAATTCTTGATTTTAATTAACGAAGATCAACTGACAAGGTAATTTATATTTTGGCAAAAATATGCAGTGTGTTCAAATGGCATCATAATTACCTGTAGATTTTATTCTTTTGTGCTTTATACTACCAAAATCAGTAGAGTTTCTTTTTCAAAAACAAACTGACAGACATTTGAGATGGCATGGCACAACAGATAGGTAACATAGACAGTGAAGAATGTTGTGCAAAATATAAAGGATTGTAGCTTGGCACTGGAGTGTGTTACAAAGAAAGTATGAATATTTTATTTGAGGTAAAACACTCACCACTGAATTAAGATTTGCTGTTACTGAAGAGATTATAAGTCAGGGAGGTGAAAAACATTTTTATTTGCTATCTTCCCACAGTCTTTGAGTAGCAAGTCACGCTCCTGTACCAAGCTACATTCCTTTGTGCTTTGCACAAAATTCCCCACTGTCTACATCACCTCTCTGTTGCACTACGCATTGAAACCTCTGTTGGTTTGTTTTTGAAAGACACTCTACTGAATTTGGTAGTATTCTGAATTGTATTCTTTTATATGTATGTATATGCATCTGCAATGTTGTTGTCTTCCAGCTAGAGAGACTTGTTTCTTGCTTAGCATTTTTACATCGTAACGGAATGGACTCAGTCCTGATTCATGGTATTGACCAAACTACCACCACAGGACCTACAGTTGGTATCTTAAACAAACAAAAAAAGCAACAGTTGATGGATGATAATATCAAACTTGTGGATATGTTGGAAAGCAGTGGAGTCAAGGCTAGACCTTTCTTATGCTCTAGCCATATGATTTCAGCAAAACTCTCTTGTGACATGTAAGTATCAGTATAGAGTTAACTCCAAATAACTCCTGCAAACATGGCACTTTGCATGTATAGAGTTTAAAAGAACTTGAAGGCAAGGTCTTTTGCATGATTTCACATGCATGTATGTGTATGCATACATTGTGTCTTTATACTTTGAATGTATAATGCACACCTGTGTCCATACAAGGAAATGCATATGCATTAAAGGGCTGGCTGGGTTTTCCTAGATAGACAAACATGGTGCATTGCGGTCTAGCTTCAGTATAGGCAATAGACCTTTTCGGCTTGGGCGTAATGTTTTCCCATTTCAGACCATGTATCATACTCTTGGGAATAAGATTCTTTGTTTGAGAACATCCATATTAATGTATCTTCTCAAGTGTTACCATTAAACAAAGAAATAAAACCCAGGGGAATGACACGTGGTCTGAAATGGGAAAACAAATACGCCCCAAGCTGAAAAGGTCTATTCCTTATAAGGCATGATGAACAATGCCAAAGCTAGACCAGTATTGCATTTAATAAACCACATGCCATCCCTGTGTCCTAACATGGAAATATCTATGCCTGCCTGATGCATGAATGCCTGCATTTATTTTTGTTCACATTTTCTAACATTTTCAGGAACAATGAAATTGGGAAAATTGAACATGTTGATACCAAACATTTAAGGTGGTGTCTGAGGTATCTGAAAGCTTGTGTTATTTTATCAGAAATTCTCATCTGGGTTTCCACTGACCTTGAAAAATCAGGGAAATCTAGAAACTTTTCAAGGTCAGGGGAATTATAAAAAAGTGTCAGGATTTTTGGAGCCACAAAATTGAAAATGAGAACCTTTTTTAGAAATTGGGATTTCCTTTTAATTTTTCTAGAGATGCTGGAACCATATAATTATAACCCTAATTTTTGTGTTCATTGAAGTCAAAGAAAAATGGAATTTGGTCTGTAAAAAGTTGGGGGATTTTATTTTATCGAAAGAGGAGAGACCTTGTTCAAGCTAAATTCTAAAGCTATAAATATCCTTTGTATACCCTTGAAAATTCCAATCCACCCAAATGTTACACCTTGAGCTTAGACTCCCTCCATGTAAGGGAGATTGATATTAATGTCTATTAGAGCCCTCCC
>JAADYU020043221.1:0-10133 GCA_011763375.2 Heteractis magnifica
TGCCAGGTTTGTAAGAAGTTCTTGTTTATTTAGTTGTTTTGGTGTTGATGTCAATAAATTTATCAGTTGTGTATATCAAACCAATCCAAAAAACAATGAACCTATCACTATTGCTGTTCTTGCACTGTGTATATGGTGGTGGTGGTGTTGCTGTTGATGTTGGCCAGGGGCTATTGTTGTTGCTCAATCACAACAAAAGAAAGTCTCTGTAATTTCTTATAGAAACTGTGTCTATTCTCTTCTAGTCATTAGTAAAACGCACCCCAAGTTCCTCAAAAGAAGGTGGTTCATCCAGCCACTCAGCAGCTTTTGCAAATGGACAAGACCTGGATGAATGTGATGAAGATGACAGTACAAAAAGATCCAAGACAAACTCAACATCATCACAACACACCTCTACAAGTATTGGTGGAGGTGGAGCAGATTTGGTCACAGGATCTTTAGACGAAAGCAGCCAAGAAGATGCTACAACCCCTTCCAAAGCAATCCAGACCTTGGCTAAGCAAATTGAGGTAACCTAAATCTTCTGCAATTCACTGGTTTCTTGTTCTTGACTTTGAGAGTCACTTTGCTTATTAATAAATGCAATAGCTTGTTATCCTTCCTGCAGATGAAATTGTCCCATGAGAAACGAAAAGCTATTGTGTTCATGCAAATTGTCCCTCAAATTTGATGGTATTTAGCCAAAATAAAATGCTTTATGAATTTTTAGAAAGCAGCTTAATATAAGACTCAGACACACGATGTAACATTGCCTGTGACATTGTTTGCAGTGGTGAAATTGCACTGTGTGTCCACCCAGGCAGCTGTTGTGTGCAACATTGCTGGCAACATTGCTGAAGTAGAAATCATTTCCACTTTTATGGGTTGACACACAGTTTCCTCGTTGCAAGTCATGTCAAAGGGAACATTGCATTGTCTGTCCGAGCCTTAATTTATTTAGTATTTGTAGCTTGTACACTAGAATATTTAGATTTGACTTGCTTGAATTTTTCTTCAGAAACAAACAGATGTCCTCGTGAAGGAGCTAGAGGATTCCTCACTGAATACAACAGTAATACAGCTGCTCCAGACATTACTGGGTCCTGTGATAGAGAGCTCAGGACCCTCCAGTAACACCATGGGAGCTGCTCAGCTTATTAGTAAAGCCTTGGAAGATCTTCATTCACTGGACAAAAGTGTTGAGACTACAGAACAATTAATGGTGGGTTATAGAGGCTGTTGGGGTGCTTGTGTTGTCATAGCAACCATACTGGAGAACTATTGAAATGTCTTGTCATCCAATATGGCATCTATGTCAAATTTTACATTTCCATGCTATGTGTGGTACACCAAAGTTTATCAACCAAATACTAAGAGAGATTTATAATCTTTATCAAAAGCCATTTATTAATAAATTAAATTAGATATGTACCCACCATCATTTTCTTTGTTATTAATCAGGCTTTATATGGCTTATTACCTATGTTCTCAGTATTCATCTCTTACTTGTGTCTCATATTTTATCTAAGGTCCCTACTCTTGGATCTCAAGAAGGTGCTTTTGAGAATGTTCGCATGACGTTCAGTGGTGAACAGGGTCAAGCCATACGTCAGCTGATTGGAGCACATGTTCTGAGGCGTGTTGCAATGTGCTGTCTGGCATCTCCCAGAGGAAAGAGACAACATCTTGCTGTGAGTCATGAAAAGGGAAAGGTAAGCTATAAACCTCCTCAAATGGTTAACAGAATAGTGTATCAAAGAGTTACATATGTAGCAGAGGTATTCTTTTCAGGCAAAGATTTTCTTCCATGTCACTTGTCTGTAGGGGTAGGCAGCATCAAACTTGCTTCCCCCACATTCATTGGGTTAGCGCATGGATTATTATGGCAGAATAGTTTCTCCAGTATGTACGATGTAGCCTCTAAAGTTTCTAAATCTGATACCATATCATGATTTGGTGATGACTGATCAGGGAATGAGACACGCTCAACTATGCAAGCTGCAGAAACCTTAAGCCACTACAGATCCCTAATGGGTATTTAGAGAGGTCCAATGTCATTATTTGCCCTTTTTTCTCTATATTCAGATCACAGTTCTCCAGCTGTCAGCACTCTTAAAACAAGCCGACTCCAGTAAAAGAAAGCTGACCCTAACCCGGCTAGCTACTGCCCAGGTTCCTTTCACAGTGCTCTCCATCACAGGCAACCCATGTAATGAAGACTTCTTGGCTGTCTGTGGACTCAAGGACTGTCATGTTTTGACCTTCAGTTCATCAGGTTCTGTAGTGGATCACCTTGCTTTGCACCCACAGCTGGAAACAGGGAACTTTATCATCAAGGCTGTGTGGTTACCAGGCTCACAGACAGAGTTAGCAGTAGTGACTGCTGATTTTGTTAAGGTAGGTGATACATTTAATAATCCATACATTTCTCATTTTTTCACTTCTCATTTTTCACTTTCCATTTTCCATTTTTCATTTTTCATTTCACAGATCTATAACCTTTACAAAGACACCTTGAACCCATATTTTAACTTTATTATCTTAGCCTATTATATGATTTCCCATTTTGCATTTCTCATTTCACAGATCTATGACCTTTATAATGAAACATTGTTTTATGTTTTATTTTGTTTTCATTTATGGGCATTTCCCATTTTTCACTTCTCATTTTATTTCCCAGATCTACGATCTTTCAAAAGATGCCCTTAGCCCACTCTTTTACTTTGTCCTCCCAAGTGGCAAAGTCCGCGATGCCAGTTTTGTATTCCATGAACATGACCACAACATGGTGTTGATGTCATCAGCGGGCCATATCTACCAGCAGCCAATGGATGAGGATAGCAGTGCTGCAGGGGGTCCCTTCTACCTCACCAATATCCTACCTGTAGAACACCCTGATCTGGAAGACACTAATGGACAAGTGGCAGGTGGTGGGGTATCTGTGTACTACTCACACACACTGCAAATCATGTTGTTCAGTTACACACAAGGTAAGATGGTTCTATTCCTTGATTGTCGCCATTTTGGTCAACAAAAACAATCACAGAAAATTTTGTAGGACCAGGAAAAACTCATGGTGCAGAGGTGTGCATTAAAGTGTCAGACCATTTTCATTGGACAAGCCTTCATTTGCCACACTGTGATTGGTTTCACTATCAATGTATTACATACCATGTGCTGTGTGCTATTAATTTCCACAGTTATATCATAGTAAACAGATAGATGGTATAGATGGTCCATGCACCAGATGAAAGACATGGCTGCCTTGTGTAGATTTACTTTCTCAATTTTCTTTTCCCTTTTACTCCAATTAGGTAAAACCTTTATGGCGGCATGGACTCCAGGTCAAAAAGAAATCAAGAAACTCTTCCCAATAACCTTCAAAAACAGCAATGGAGGGAACAAAAATGCCCATGCTGCACTGTACCAGTGGAATGAGGTACCTCAGCATCCTGGTCTTGTCTGTTGCATGACCCATACTAGTGGGGTTCCTGTGGTTCTGATGATCAAACCTGGACAGGTCATGGTAAGTGTTCAATGAAGCAGTGTATTGACAAGGGCAGCTTCTGTATGACTGTGATCTCACTTGAGATTCACGAACCCCTGTTTCAAAAAGTACATCAATCTCTATTTTTTTCTCTCAGATTCAAGAGATCAAAGCTGCTTCATCAAAGTCAAAAACCCAAGACATGGTAGCGATCCGTCACTCAGTAAACAGTTCTGACCAACAGAGAACCACTATGATACTCCTGTGTGAAGATGGAAGCCTTCGTATCTATATGGCTAGTGCAGAGCACACTGGGTACTGGATGACACCTTCCTTCCAGCCAACAAGGTACAAAATATTTACACTTGTTTATGAAATCAAAGAGGAAATCTTATCCAAATTTACTTTACTTTGCTTGAAAACCTCACACATCCTCAACATTTTTGGTTATTTATTTATTCTCATTTTTAGTTCCCTTCTCTTTTCGTTTCATTTTTTATTTTGATTTCATTTTCATTTTGATTACATCTTTCATTTTTTACTTCATTTCATTTCACTTTAATTTTTATTTCTTTCCTTTTTCAGACCTCTTGCAATCCTGCGCCCAACCAAAAAGAAGAAAGTCTGCAAGACAAGAACAAAGTCCACTTCTGTATCATTCCCCATCGATTTCTTCGAACATTGCCAAGTTTTGAATGACCTGGAGTTTGGTGGTCCAGACATTCTACATGTTTACAATGCACAACAGGCTAAACATAGGCTAATGACAGCTGGCATGTACCTGGCAAGCACAAAGGTAGGTTGGTGGTACAAGACTGGATAAATTACTCTATGGCATTAGAGTGAGAAGTATTAATAAGACTTTTCTCTAACATCAGTAACTTTGTGTATGCAATCCCCAGAAATATGCCATAATGGTTTGTAATAATTTTAATTTATTATAATGTATTGGTATCCCCACAGCCGAATGGGTTTACAATAGAGGTGACCAACACTAACCCAGGAGTGGTAATGGTGGGTGTACGGGTGTTGGTTGGCTGTCAATCTCTGGAAAAAGTCCCATCTTACACTGAGATCTTTGGTCGTGTCATACCGCTATCTCTGACCAGGAATCGATGGTTTGATCTTCCATTCATGAGAGAGGAGTCACTCACAGCGGACAAGAAATTTTCCATCTTTTGTAAGTAAAATGACAATCAGTATTGAAAAATTTCTGAATTTTTGACCACCTTCCAATGCCTCTTTCAATGGAAATCTGTTATTCTATTATTCTCTATGTAGTTGGTCAGTCCTCAGACCCATCTGGGGTGTCAATGGTTGACTCCATCAAGGTATATACCAAGACTAAAGAAGCATTTGGATGGCCAGATGACCCGCAGGAAGAGTTTGCATCAAGTGGTGGGTCAGGCATAGCTGCTGCTGCCAGTATGGTACAGGAAAAGGAGATGATTACTTGTATATCACCTGCAAGCCCATTTGACAAGTAAGTTAGAAAAGTTCAAGTATGAATGTGGGAAAAAAAACATGGTATGGTCTTGGTACGGAAATTGGACTAGTCTAAGGAACTCCAAGGAAGCAATATTATTACTCCTTTAGTCAGAATAATGAAAGGTTTTGAAACATCACATCTTCTGCTCCTTCCTTTTCATCCTTCTCCTCCTCCTTCCTCCCCCAGTCCTCCTCAACCTTCTCCTCTAATAATATGTATGTTGGCTGTCAACCATTACCTTGGCCAAAGACGATACCCACATGTGCTGCACAAAAATAATATCACTGTTCACATTATTATTACTTCAGGCTTGTGGTTCATCTTCTTGAGATACTGGATGGCTCGTTTTCTGCGTTCTCTACCAATAATGAATCAACAAGACAGCTAGCACTAGACTTGGCAACATCTCTGATGACTTGCTCGGCTCCTTCATGTATTCAAAACCAGGCTAAGACAGTGCTAGCGACGTTACATCCATCCAAGTTATCGTACCACAATCACAAGGTAAGGAAGACTCACTGCTTAGTACATAAGGATGAGAATATTTCTGCTCAAATCAAATTTCATTAAGTTATGTAAGAAAACATCTCTTTCGTAACTTAGTATCAAAGTTTTGTGTTTCAATTGCAATACAGTTTCTTTTAAAAAAAGAGGAGCTTTCTTCTAATACATGAGAAAAAACATTGCTTTGGAATTATTACCTTAGTTTTTAACACGTTTTCCTGGAAAATGTCTTTCAAATTTCCAGTAACGTTGCCACTCTATTTTGTTGTCAAACCCTTTTTTCCAGGACCAAGCCCAGCTCAGCCAAATCACTCAGTACCTCAAAGAGTACATTAGTGCCCAACAAGAAGAAGACAAGCCAGTTAACCTAGACATTGAGACCTTCCAGCGACTGGTAGTCAGTGGAAGATCTGTTGCAGTATCAAGACCAGGAAACTTGTATAAGTTTGCCTCGTTGTCTGGAATTGAAACTGAAGGAAGCAAACAGCACTTTGCTTCTCTTTTGGTTGATGTGTTTTGGAAGCTCTATAGCTGTTGTCCGCAAGTGCAGTCCATTGCTCCCTTATCGTCAGTTGGTAAGTTAAGCACTTTCATTTTCCTTATGAAACAATCAAATGCAAGAAATCCCTTTGTGAGGAAGCCATTTGATTGTCCTTGTAATCGTCATGAGGCTGATTTGCTGCATTGAAAATATTAGACTAGTCTCTCTATTTTATTCTAACGAATGTACTTGCTGTGTTCAGGTTTGCAGGACCTGGAGTCAACTGTTACGGCACTAGTGGATATCATTCATGCATTTACCATGTCAGACAGTAGTCATGTGCCAATGGCGGTTAACCTATATGTCAAAATGCTGTTGTGTGAGGTAGGTACTGATATGCTGCAAGACTGCTATTGTTTGTAGGCACCATTGTCATCACCAACATTCCCATATCATCATCACCATCATCATCATCACCACCACCACCATCATCATCATCATCCATCCTCATCCTCATCATCATCCATCATCATCATCATCATCTATCATCATCATCCATCATTATCATCATCTTCCTCATCAAAACCAACATTACCATCACCACCATCATCATCCCCACCCCCATCATCAACGTCACCATCATCATGACCATCATCATCACCTTTTCCACCAACAAAGCTACTAACAAATAATTCTTCTGTATGCACTTTTATGTTTTTGATAATTATTTCCTTAATAGAATCAAGCTATAAGCTTCTCCTGCAAGCAAGCCCTCATACGTCTTGTTCACCCGCTACAAAAAAGACGAGACAGAGATGGTGCAACACCACCTCGCTCTGGAACACCACTAGGAGAGAGAATTACTCCAGAAGATGAGGATGGTGATGATGATGAAGGCGAAGGAGAACGATCAGACTCTGGGCAGGAAGAACAGACATCATCAGAAAGAGAACGAGAAACGATACAACAACCTTCTCAGCAGCAAGCTGGAGCATCACAGGTAAAAACGATGAAAATAAAGCAACAAATTGCATAATGCATTTAGATCTACCTTCTTCTTACCCAAGAAGAATATTTTTACTCTCGTTTTTTCATTTTCACCAGTCTGCAGCATCTGGTGGTGCTTCAGCCCAGCTTTCTTCGTCTGGTTCCTCAAGACCAAGCCAATTAGAATCTCTTCTTCTTGGAGCTGCAGGGAACTTACCAGCAGTGCTCGACCTTCCTCAGGATGCTGACGATGAAGCCATGATGGAGCTGGCTATAGCACTGAGCCTACAGGAGCAGTCCGTAGGACCTTCGGGTCTGCAGTTACAGGGGCTTTCTCAAGGCCAGAGTTCACTGTCTTTGGAGGGAGGCAACTCTTCTGATAACACAACATCGGGTAAGACAATATTTTTTCACTATAGTCACGATGCGCTGCACAATCACGTTACAGAAATGATGAACCAATCAAGTTGTTTGAAATTACCGCTTGTCCAATCAGCATTCTTGGACAACCCAGCTTTGATCATGGGATGGCATAGGCAACATCCATGAAATCCTATTATATATGAGTTAACTGTTCATGGAACCACGTGAGGACGCTGCTTTGGTAACTTTACTTTATGTTTTCCGGAACTGCAAAAAATTAGTTTTAACAATTGCCTCTGATCTTAAAAAGGATTTCTGGTTGATATTTGTCAGTTTTCTTGGTCATTAATTTGTGCCTGAGTATCCTAACAAGGTTGAATATCCTTACCCATTTACAGCGGCAGGGAGTGAAGATGAATATGACGTACCTCCCAGCAGTGCTCAGGGTTCTTCTGCAGGACACAGTGCTCCCAGGTCACCCATACCTCCAGGAATAGCACAGCAGGGACTTGGATCTGAAAGTGGTGGAAGTGCTGATTCCATTGCTGTAGAGCCTGGATCTAGTGTTGCAACGACCAGTATTGATGGTGATAGAGCAGGTATAGTAAACATTATGGATCGCATGGGTGGTGACGGTGACGGTGACGGTGATGGTGACAGTGGTGGTGGTGATGGTGATGATAATGATGAAGATGATGATGGTGGTGGTGGTGATGGTGGTGGTGAATGATGATGACTGTGATGATGGTGGTGGAGTTGGTGACGGTGGTGATGATGCTGGTGGTAGTGATGATGATGGTGACAGTGGTGGTGGAGATGATAGTGAATGATAATGGTGGTGATGCTGGTGGTGTGATGATGATGGTGGTGGTGGTGGTGGTGGTGATGGTGACGATAGTGAATGATGATGATGGTGATGCTGGTGGTGATGATGACGATGGTGATGTTGGTGGTGCTAGCGATGACGATGGCGATACATCATAAAAACTCACAAACCCCTTTTTCTACCAGTTTCAGAACATGATCCAAGAAGCGCAGGTAGCCATTGCAGTGATGAACAGCGAGGGTGTGGTCAGTCTGAGGAAGAAGAAAGCAGCCATGATCATGATGTGCGTCATTCACTACAGCTTCTGCTGTTGGAAGAACTGCTATCACACTTACCACACTTGAAGGAGGTGGGGGGTGTCAGGGCGATTCCATTTATGCAGGTTAGTAACAATATCATGGAGTTAAACTCCGAGCAACCTTCCCCAGTGTAACCTTCTAAACAACACAACATCTTTTAATAAACTATATACACCACAGCATACCTAAGCATACCCACTTAACACGCAGTGCATCACAGAACAACACAGCATACTATAACGTATCTCATTATACCTCCCCAACACAGCGCACTACCCTATAACCTCTACCACAGCATACTATACCACATTTATTCCACCATACCATACGACATCATACCGCTACATAGGATTAACAAATCGTAGCAGTCTATCAGACTTCTATTACGGTCTCATTCTCAGGTTCTTCTAATGCTGTGTTCTGATCTGGAGGACAATGATAAAGACATCGCAGCACTGGATATCGTCCTTGACAAGTGCCTTACAGAATTAAACCTTGAAGAAAGGGTAAAAACGACTTAGCAAAAAAATATGCCACCTTTACATGCTATGGTTCTTGTGTGTCTTGGGAGGGATGGGTTGCGGATAAGTTAGTGTGCGCTGTTAATGCGCTGCCTCTCACCGCTGGGGTCGCAGGTTCAATCCCTGGACCTGCTATCTCGTGTGAGTAGAGCGTTCGTTGGTTCTCTCCTGTGCTTCGAGGGTTTTTTTCTCCGGATCTCCAGTTTTTCCTCTCCGTAAAAATCAACTTCTACATTCCTATTCGATCTTTGGGCATTCACCTTAGATTGAAACATAGATCTGTAGTGAATGACCCATGTTACATAATCACGAAAAGCCTTGTAAATCATGTTAGAGAAAAAGGAACTATTTTATTGTCATATTTTGATTTTAGTTTTTAACTTTATACTTTGTTATTGTTCAGAATTACCAAGAAATGTCTGAACGCAGCAAGCGCCACGAAGTTCAGTTGATTGTGATGAGGTTTCTCAGTGTTTTGATGTCCAAGACCAAGACAACTACGAAACTAGCTTCAGAGGTGAGTTCCTGTTCATCCATGAATCTGATCACGTTCCACTTTGAAATTCTTGTCTTCTGTTCACTAATTAGACTGCAAAACCGTTTCTCGTAGCTCCACGAAGTATAGATGTACTGGGAACAATGTTTTCCTCTTTTTTTCCAATCTTTTAATTGATTTTTCCTTTGTGTTTATCGTCCACAGGCGTCATCTATAGTGTGCAGTAAGACAGCCAACACTCTCTGTACAGTGAGCATCGTACAACACTGTCTTGAAATACTCAAGTGCCTCTTAAGTCACTGGCAGAAAATGGCGAAGAAAGACGAGGTACGAAAAACGACCTTTCTTGACACACCCAAGACGTTTCCAATGCTGTTTAACCCAGTTTTTGTCTATTTTATTTTATTCGGTTTTCGCTTATGTCATGGCAGTGGCTTTTCCCGAGCTTCCCATTTTCATTCTCTCCTGGTTTCCCTTCAAGGGCGTTTCGAGAAAAAATAAATACAAAATGTTTTCACAGGAGGAAGCCAGCACTATCAGCGGTTCACTGTTAAAACCACAAGCTACCAGCCCTCCCCCTGACATGTCACCTTTCTTCCTCAGACAATATGTCAAGGTTAGTGTGATCACTAGTGGACATCGCTTATACATGCATTGACCAATGTGTGGTTGTTATGGTGATGGTGATGATGACGATG